>JAYMGJ010000039.1:0-113808 GCA_037178675.1 Scleroderma bovista | reverse complement strand
AACTGAATACAGGAAAGCCGCAGTCATGTCGAGGGCCGACGGAGAGGACCGCAAACGCAGCAGAAAGGATAAGAAAAAGAAGAAAGCGGAGGATGCGGACAAAACAGGTCGGTGTTGGCCTGCTTTGCTGTCATACTGACAAACGACCGCAAGTAGATTCGATACCATCAGACAAAGAGCGCAAGCGCAAACGCGAGGTCGAACCAGACGACACTCTTCCCGATGTGCACAAAGAGAAAAAGAAAAAGAAACGGATCCAGGATACCGAGTCCACCGTTGCCCCCATCTCTACCTCCGAGGCACAAGCCTTCTTGGAAAAACACTCTATAACGATCCATGCACCGCCATCTGTTTCATCGATACTACCGGTGACTTCATTCGATCAACTGGATGTTCCCCATGGCCTTAGAGCCGCGTTTGATGGATTCAAAGAACCAACGCCCATCCAGGCTGCTGCGTGGCCTTGGGCCCTAAGTGGTCGCGATGTGATCGGCATCGCAGAGACAGGCAGGTGCGTGCATCTCCACATATACAACGGTTTATCCTCAATGAAGTGGACCGGTGACCATCAGTGGCAAAACCCTGGCATTTGGCATACCCGCCCTCGCTCGCCTCATTGTGGCTGGCTCATCACAATCCACGAGTGAGAGTGGAAAGAAATCAAAAAAATCACGCAGAACAGGCACGGTAAACGTGCTTGTGGTCGCACCCACGCGTGAACTCGCAATTCAAACACACGACACGCTTTCAGCACTGGGTGACTCCTTTGGCATTGCCAGTGTTGCCGTGTATGGCGGAGTAGACAAGGATTCACAAGTGAAGGCGCTTTCGAACGGCTCTCAGGACGGAAAATCAACTCGGATCATCGTTGGTACCCCAGGTCGGATACTAGATCTGGTCAATGATGGCTCTTGTAACTTGTCAAAGTATGTTCATCCGCTTGAGTGAATCAGGTCGCTGATGAGCGTATCATAGAGTAAATTACCTGGTATTAGATGAAGCGGATAGAATGTTAGACAAGGGTTTTGAGAACGATATCACTGCAATCATCTCTCACACTATGCAAGGATCTGATCGTCAGACTATGATGTGTGCGTATCATGCCTTACTTTTTGTTGTTGTGGTTCTCATTGTACCCCCCCGATGACTCTGATGACAGTTAGTGCAACGTGGCCCGAGGCCGTGCGCAGACTGGCAAGTTCATTTTTACGCGATCCCGTGCGTGTGACAGTAGGGAGTGAGGACCTCACTGCAAACAGCCGTGTAGAGCAGGCTGTCGAGGTCTTGGACGATGCTCGGGGAAAAGAGTGCGTGACAAACATTTGTTTTGTCCCTTTCCTCACTTCGATCACCTAGTGCTCTGCTTGCCGAGCAGCTTGCATCCATCGCACGTGGACACAAGAATGGTACCGCAGCAGGGCTGACGCGCGTCCTTGTCTTTGCCTTGTATAAAAAGGAAGCCTCCCGTGTGGAGGCAACTCTGAAGCGTGCAGGACATAATGTCGGAGCTCTACACGGGGACATGGCACAGGCAGCACGGATGGCTGCGCTTGAGCGATTCAAGTCTGGCCAGGGTGATGACAACGGAAGAAAAGGTACGGGACTCAAGATTCTGGTGGCGACGGACGTGGCGGCCCGTGGATTGGATATCCCAGAGGTGGAAGCTGTCGTAAACTACACATTCCCGTTAACGATCGAGGACTATATCCATCGCATTGGGCGAACTGGTGAGTATCGTGGCAGTCCATGCGTATTAACTGTCTTGCCAATGTTTTCGTCTCAAGGGCGGGGTGGTCGTTCGGGTCGTGCGATCACGTTCTTTACGGGTGATGCGCATGAGCGTGCACTGGCTGGCGAGCTGGCCCGCGTGATGCGCGACGCTGGGTTTGGTGCTGAGGCGGACAAGCTGGGCAAGTTCCCGATGACGATCAAGAAAAAGACCCATTCCTCGTACGGTGCATTCTTCCGGGACGATGTTGGGGGTGTGGCGACAAAGATCGTGTTTTGAGGCGTTCTGGTCGTGTGACAGTTGGATGTGTACCTATTACCTAGTAGTAGCTGTAATTTGAGCGCCCAATTCAACCGACTCTCCTCGCCAACCTGCGATTTATTTCCGAGCTCGCCTCTTCCTTCCAACGCATAGCCCTTGGGCGTCTTGTTGCACGAACATGATGGGTCTTTTCAGCCAGGCTGGCTCCCATATCCGTAGGGCACGCGGCTCCTCCGTGGAAGACAGGCCACCTGAAGATACCGAGCCTGACGATACATCCATCCTGTCCGTTTTGCATTCCTCCTGTCTTTTGTCTTCTACCCTTCACCTCCACCGTCGCCCATGGGTTGCGCGAATGCTGACTTTGACTACAGAAACGAGAATGAGGGCTCGATCATCACATCCCTTATATCACAACTGAGGTTTGTCGCCTTTCTCGCTTCCTGCGTGTCATACTCACAAATGGCTCGCATCTATGCACCAGGGTGGGCATGGATCTATCCAAGGTCACATTCCCCACCTTCGTTCTCGAGCCTCGGAGCATGCTTGAGCGTATTACCGACTTCATGTCCCACCCGGATCTCATATTTGGGTACGTTCGCCTCTGGTCTCCCTCGTCGCTTGTGCCCTAAGCCCAGCTGCGCCCTTCTTCCCTATGCTGCGACTCACCCGCCGATGCGGTGCGATACGATATAAACGGAATCATCTCCACCCACTCCTGTAACTGCGCATCATGCGATGCTAACCTATGTTAGTGCCGAGAACTGCACCGATCCCGAGGAGAGGTTTATCAGGGTGCTCCAGTATTACCTGGCAGGGTGGCATATCAAGCCAAAGGGAGTGAAGAAGCCGTGAGTGCCGCTATTTGTGCTTTACCGTCTCCCTATACGCGGAACCGTAGGTATAACCCTGTTTTGGGCGAGTTCTTCCGATGTCGTTATGATTACCCTAATGGTACTAGAGGATACTACGTCTCTGAGCAAGGCATGCTTTCTCCGATCTATGTCCACTAAACCATGACGTGCTCACATCCAGGCATTCTTTCTCCCTGGCAGTCTCACACCACCCACCAATCTCAGCCTTCTTCTACATCTCCCCCGAAAATAGAGTATGCATCATTGGCGAACTGCGACCCAAGTCCAAATTCCTCGGCAACAGTGTATCAACGACGATGGAGGGCGAGAACCGAATAACTTTGATGGGTGCGGCAGAGGATGGAGGTGAGTGTGTATTTGCACCTCAGTTGCCTCATGTATCTAATGTTCTGCGATGGCAGGATATGTCGTCACTATGCCCAACATGTATGCGCGGGGCATACTATTTGGAAAGATGGTGCTCGAGTTGGGAGACACATGCGTCGTAAAGAACGAACGACATGGGCTGGTGTGCGATCTCGAATTCAAGACGAAGGTGCGTGTCCTCGTCTTCATGGTACCCCCAACCTTGACTGAGATGTGCATCCCCACATCTTCCATGGATACTAGGGCTTCTTTTCAGGAACCTATAATGCTATCGCTGGTCGAGTGCGTAGGGCTAATACTGAAATCGGGGAAGTATCGGGACGGTGGAGTCACGTAATGGAGTTCAAGGGTGCAAAGGTGTGTAGTATGCCGCCTTTAGGTTGCTGCTGGGGCCTCCCATGTCATGGGTCTTGGTGTTGATGCTGTTCTACGTTTGGTCTAACCACATGCCAACCACAGAACGGTTCCAAGCGGGTTCTGTTTGACGCATCTAAAGATGGGCAGAACATCGCACCCAAGTATGTTGCACCAGAGGAGGAGCAAGAGCCTTACGAGTCACGACGGTCCGTACCTCCGTTTGCTATCGGAATCCCGCTTTCCTCACTTGTCGCCACAGACTATGGAAGAAGCTCACGCAAGCCATCGAAGCACGAGATATGGAAGCTGCAACAGAGGCCAAGAGTGCAGTCGAAGATGCACAGCGAGAACTCCGTCGAAGACGCGAAGAACGCGGGGAGTTGTTCTCTCCGAAGTATTTTGACTTGCACGACGGAAGATGGCAACCAAAGCTCTCGTACGTTTTTGACGTCAGTCTGTCATTTGTCTGCTTACCCACGCGTAAAGCATCCCGAATGATGCATCCCCATCCGCCGTAGAGACCGTAGAGAACTGGATATGGCCCCATGCATGATTGGTGCCCTATTCTAGTCATTTGCCAGTACATACTTGATTGTGGATAACCATACCATTCACTTCCTCTACTTCGTGCCCTTTCCAACTTGCTCAGTTCCACTTGTTACTTGACATCGCACAGCTAATGCATTCATCAGATTTGTACCTGTAGCAACAATTGAAGGGTATATATAAACGACCATGACTTCCGATGTAAGGTAACGTGCTCCCGCTGCAACGATAGGTTGGTAACTGGAACGTGAGTGGAAATGAGAAAGCAAGATGTGTGAGAGACTATTAAACCAATGGATATATCGGTGGTATGAACGAAAAAATGAATGAGATGAGATGTACTTGGTATGCATAAATGTGTAAGTCGTGCGTCAAGTCCGGAGAGGGTAGCAATTACGTCCACCAACCATCCGCGCCGACCGTAGGAGCCAGAGAGACGGTACTTGGCGTTGGTGAAGCGACCGACTGCGTTATATAGCTTCGTGTCGATCGTGTGGAACGGGTATACGAAGAGGGTACATGTGCCGGTCCAACAGATGGGTAGTGCTTAGGGGCATGCATAGAGTCCCAGACAGAGGACTGAGGTGTATCACTTCGCGGTTGTTGATTGCTATCGCCCCGTGCGACGGGTGTTCGTGAACGGTCACCATATAAAGTGCTTGCGCGGGAATCAGGCCGTGGTGGAGACGTATCCTTCGAGGGAACAAATTGCAATTTGGTGTAAGCAGAATGGGCAGGAATGGTGGCTTGGGTATGGACCGTCGCTCTGGCGAGCTCTGCCTCAAGGCGAGCAACGTGATTTTGAAGCCCGGCAACCTGATCGCGCAGCTTGGATTCCCGGTCCTGGGTATGAAGTCAGTTACTGAATAATATGCCTACAACAGCATATTTACCTTAATCAAGCGATCTTCTGCCTCTTTCTCCTCGAGCTGGAGCTTGGCCAGGGAATAGTCTGCATCAAGCTGATCCTTCATTTGTTCGGCTTCGTCAAGCCGATTCCTAGTGACCTCCAAGTCATTGTCATATTCTTTCGCCCTGCGTTCCCATTCTGCGGCACGCTGTTGAGCCTGCACGAGGCTTTGTTTGGCAGCATTGGCAACCCTGTCGCTGTTCGCTGCCTTCAGCTCCTGCTCTCTGAGTCGTTTCTGAAGCACAGCATGTTCACTCTCACGCTGCTGATTTTGATCGCGGAATCGCCTCAGCTCCTTGAGATCTTCGTTATCAGCCTGCCGCATGATGTTTGTAAGAACTTCAATTTGCTCGATGTTGCGGCGAAGGTCGTCCCAATGACTCTGTTGACTCGAGAGTCTTTCGTACTCTTGCTGTAGCAATGCCTGCGATTGGGCGGTCAAGTCCCTCTCGTGCGCTGTCATCTTAAGTTGAAGTTGTAAATCGTTAAGCTGGAAAACCACAGTCAAATGATGCCATGCATATTTCAAAGATGATGTGTCGTACCTCTGACTTGAGGCTTTGTTGCTCGGCTGTTGCATCCCGGTTAGCCTTTTCCAGCTCAGAAATGCGTTCTTGCTGTGTTTGAGTGGCAACATCGGATGCTTTGAGGCGGGCCAGACTCTGGGATAGGGCTTCCTCGAGTTCAGAGTTACGAAGCTCAATTGCGACAGTTTCACTCTGCTGTGTTCGATTTAATGCTTCCAACTCTTCCACTTTGGTATGGAGACGATCCCGTTCACTTTCGACATCTTTAAGGCGACCTCCAAGATTGTCTTTCTCGACACGAACTTGGCCGTGAGCACCACGTGCCTTCGCGAGCTGTATCTGAAGATCATTATTCGCAGCCTTAAGCTTCCGAATCTCGTCGGCATCGTGCTTCGCTGCCTCCCGGGTGGCTGCAAACTCAGCATGCGCAGTTTGCAAGACATTAGCAGCGACAGAAAGCGGTTCAGAAAGAGAACTGATGCGATCACTGAGTTCCTGGTGAAGGGACTTCTGAAGAGCGATGAGTTCGTCACTTTGTTGGCTTCCAGAAAGATGACCACCAGAAATAGTTTCGATAGCGGACTCGAGTCGCTGGAGTGTAGCATTGATTTCTTCGTTTCCGTTGCTTAGGAGCACAACGTCCTTGACCGACTCCACCATGCGCTGGAGCTCTTCCATTTGCGCGGGAACGCCGGAGACGAGAGTAGCCATAGAATCGTGTTTGACGGCAAGGTCATCGTTCTTTACTGACAGCGCAAGCTGCGAATCCAATAGCTTGTCGAGTTTGGGCATAGAATCGGTGAGAGACTGTATGAGTCCTGAAACACCCTCTGTGATCTTGTTGGATACAGCATCCACATTAAACGCGCGATCACGAACAGCCAGGCGGGAATCGAGGCGCTCAACGACGAGATCTGCAACTTGCTCCTTGATTTCATGCGCATCAATAGGTGCGATAACTCGGCGGACTTCGGTCGTGATCTCGGCTATGACGGCTTCAGTGTCCATAGAGGAGTGCGAGACATTGGGCAACAATGGCAAGATGCTGTTGACGATAAGTCCTGCAGTTTCCCGTTTGTCCCCAGCGAGGTCGATGAGTTGCTCAATATTGGGTTTGACTGCCTCGCTCAGCTGAGCCGTGAGGATGTTGTAATCGACAGGCTCCGATCGCATGGCGCTCAACAAAGGCGTGATTGCAGTCATAACCTCTTCAATGAACGAATCTCGTTCGTACTTGTCTGCAAAAGGACGAGTGCGCATGTCGAGTTTGCCCGAAAGCTGGCCGAGAGTGTTAAGAATAACTTGTACGCTCCTATGGTTCATTTGATCAATGACAGGAATGATGTCCGTATTACCCTGGTGCACGGTTTGCTTCGCTTCTTCAATGCGAGAGATTGCCTCACGCAGTTCGGTTTGAACAAGCAACAGGTTTTCGGCATGGCTCCGCTGAACAGCATCCCGAATGAGTTCCAGATCGAGCTCTCCGCGTGCATCCATCTGACTATCATCCAAACCCCGCGCTGCAGACTCTTGGAGTTGCGTTCGGAAGAGGGAAACCACTTCGGTGATAGAATCTTCGGTTGCAAGGCTTATGGAAGGACCCCCATTGGCCAGACGACTCTTTGCCAACTCTGAACGCAACACCGAAAACTTCTCCTCCAACAGAGCCTCGATCCTATCTTCCAGTGCCTGTGCCTCGAGACGCCTCGTGAGGTTAATTGCAGGTATAGAGACGCCAGAGAGTGACGAATTGTGTGCACTGTGCAAGGCAGGTAAAGACGAGCGACGCTTAATTGCAGGGGTAAAGATGTCAGGAGACATGGTCACATCCATTTTAAATCCAGGATCCGTAACGAGACGCGTACGCGACCTACTCTGAGACGCGATAAGGGGTACAGAGGAGTCATCCAACGAAGGACGCTGCGAGTGCTCGAGAGCATCACGTGAACTGAGACGAGAGCGAACGGTGCGCCGAGTCTTCTCATCACCAACGAGAGCCTTGAACACACCTGCAGGGACGGTGTTGGTAGTAGGATTTTTGAAATCCAAGGGAATGGGTGCACGGCGTGACTTCGGTGGTGCAACGGTGGGGAAGGAACCGGACTCGCTGAGACTTTCGTCCCTCCTGAACTCCTGGATATTAACATCTGGTACATTTTCATCTTTATTGATTGCGTCGTCAATTTGCTGTGGTTCTTCGGTAGGCAGTAGGGGCAGCGTTCGGAACCCTGAAAAGGTCAGGGCTTGAGGAGGCGCGTGGAAATCCTGTGAGCCTGTGCGAGGCGACGTTGGAGCAGAGCGGCGGACACTGCAAGGAGTATCCCCGATTGCAGGGAATCGGAATGAAGCCATGTTCTCCTTCCCACTGTCATTGCCATCCTCAGTGCCACTGAGGGAGCCTTTGCGTTGTCTCTTCTCTCTACCCTGGTGCGGGCGACCTGGGGAAGACCGCACCGGTGGGATTGGCAATGGGCGTACCGTGGGCTCCTGAGCAGGGAAGGAAAGCTGAGGTACACCGGGGGGCGGTCGGAACGTAAAGCCGGTTGGTTTGAATTCCTGGGCTGCTGCATTCAGGGGTTTTCCGAGAGATGGCAACCGAGTGTGGCCAAGACTAGGTGCTGGCGGTGGAGCTGCAGTATCAAAATACCATGAGCCAGAACCACGGCTGACACCAAATACAAAAGGCTTTGCATGGGGATTGAGTGTTACAGACGTAGACGGCGGAAGGAGGAATGCATTTTCGAGTCCGCCGTGTTCGGACACATCGCGGGAATGGGCCAGCGCCGGATCATGGACAGTGAACTGACCCGAAGTACCTCGGGAATGAGGAAGAGGAGGTAAAGGTCGACGCCCTGGTGTCGATGTCGATGACGGACGAAGGGCAAAATCAACCGGGTCGACGCCGAGGAACGACTCCCTGCGTTCTGCATTAAGTCCCTCTTCGCTTGGATTTGAGATAAAGTCAAAATCGCTGCACAAGGGAACGCCAAACACGCTTGTTGGCGGAGCAGGGAAATTAGGCAGCCGTCTTGGTGTCTCGATTTCCTGTCTATGCCGAAGCATGCGACGCTGCACTCTGGCTTGACGGGCCCGTTCCTCGTCAGAGGGGTTCGACCACTCCCCGATACTCTGCAGATGGAATGAGGTTGAGCAAGAACAAAAGGCAATCGTATTCCGACTTACCTCGTCGTCCGACTCGTCCATACGCAAATCCTCTGACCCTGTCCACTCCCCGACGGCTTCCTGATCCAGATCGTCGATCCCTGGGTCACCGACAGGACTCCGAATAGGCACAATATCGATCTCATCCGGGACAACGCCATTGCGCACACCTCCAACGGACCGCAATGACAATGTATGCGACAACCTGGACACATGCCTCGAATGGTGCGCGCTTGGACCCACCGAGATTAACCTTTCTAGTTCCGGATGGCCCTCGCTATTAGGCCGGGTAATGTCCTTTTCCTCCTTTACAGCGGTTTGGTCCTCATTAGTAGGTACATCTTCTTGCGGTTCCTCTTCTTCTGGTATATCCAAACCGAAGCCGCGCGCAAAGTCGGGTCGACTGCTACCACGACTGATTCCGGCACTCAGAGGCGGTAACATTGCAGGTATACGTCCTTGAGGAGCGTGGATGCCTAGGATAGAGGGTATTTCCAATGGAGTTTCCGGCTCGATACCGTCTGACCCAAGCACGGCACTTGGGCCGAAGGGATTGAATGCGGCATTCGCGTTATACGGAGGATGCATTGCAGGGGGGTGGGCGAGCGAAAGGCTATGACCATGTCTGTTCTGGATAACAGTAGGCGGCTGTGAGTTGGGTGAGGGTGACAAGTTGAATGACGGCTGGGGGGAATTTGATAACGAGATTGACGTGGAGGCAGTCTGCGATCGGCGCAGCTCGTTTAATTTGAAGTACAACAGCGATGGATCAGCTGGGGAAGATATCTATCATGGACATGAGGGGAGCACGTTGAGCGACGACGTCACGGGCACTCACGGAGGCAGCGCGAGCATGCGGTGCATAGATGGGCAGCGAACCGCCCGACCCACGTTCAACACCCAGCTTTTCCAGCTTCTCTTCGATGACTTGGTGCTTTAAAGCGTCCCATGCAAACTTTTCGTGCAAGATTTAGCGCAATGCGACGTTCGAGAGGTTAGTATACGCACCCTGCCTGGTAAGAAAACGTCTACGGTTTGTGGCATTGCACATCGCCAGGACTCAGGAGGGAACATCTCCACGGTGTCAATTTCTGGGGGAATTACGACAGGTTCTTCGGAGTGTGTCGTGGGCATTGGCGTACGGGCCCATGGGGGACGAGTTGGCGGTGCGCCGTCCTCACCGGGTTGTGTTTCCACTGGGAGATTAACAGCGATTTTCTTCCCCTTCTGAGCAGTTGCGGGCAGCTGTGGTGGCATTGGGCTAAGTTTACGCCCCGGACCACCCAAGGGAGCTTTGGGTGGCCCTCCAATGCTTACGCTCGGTGCTCGTCTGTTTCTGGGAAGGAAAGGTTGCCCAAAGGGTGGGGCCATCATGTGAGAAGGAAATCCTTGCCCCAGGGGTGTAATAGGGATGGCTGGTGGGAGTGGGAAACCAGGATAATGGACCATCGAAGCGTGGGCTTTATGGTGCACATATGTGGGACGACCAGGAGCGTTCGGAGGCTGTTGCGGGAAAAAAGGCTGCATAGGCGTCTGCAGCGGAGGTGGTCCGATCGGGAATGGAGGTGGATGATAGCTCTGCTGCAGCGAAGTAGGAAGCCCTGGAGAAAACATAGTTTGTCTGCCATCAAAGGGCTGCTGCATGTTGAGAGAAGGGGGGATGCTGAGGCGAGGAAGAGGCTGTCTTGTCTGTGCAGCCATCTGTACGCGCAGAATATCTCTTGGAGCCTGGTACTGTTTTGCTGATCCTTGGAGCACAATGCCAGGTCTGCAAGACGCGAAACTGAAGCAAGCGTTGCGGTGGAACTATGAGAACCGGGGGAAGGTCCCTTCCGAGGGTATCGGGGACGCACAACCGTCGACGACGACCAAGAAGGCGACCGGGCAGAACTGGCCCGTCGACAAAACGAAAAAAGTCTGCGCAAGGAGACAAGAAACAAAATTACTCAAAGACCCGGTCGGCCTGCTTTTTCGCTTGTCCACTGCCACGTGCTTCTGACCATTCACACTACCAAAAAATTCATCGGACAGTGGACCTCTAAGTTACAGGTGGACGGGAATTACAGAAATGCAATCATATCAGTCGTCTTCAAACATGTCGTCGTCGTTATCATCGTCATCAGAGCCCGAGTCAATCTCAATGTACTGCTTGGTCTTGGTCGTTGCAGCCCTCCTCGGCGCAGGGTTGCGCGCTGCCACTGTTTCGCCCATAGCAAGCTCGTCGTCATCGTCGCTTTCTGCCTCCTTGGGTGGCACCTTCTTCGCAGGCGCGGGTTTGCTACCAGATGGCTTGCGTGCAGCGGGTTTCTTAGCAGCCTCGGGGGGTGCAGAAGGTTTCTTGCCGAAAAAGTCTGTCACCGATGCCTGAGCTGTCTTCTTTTTCTTAGCTGCCGGTCGGATGTACGCTTCGTCGTCGCTATCATCTTCAATGGGTCTTTGGTCATGTCAAACGAGAGTATGTCTGAGTGCACAGACTGAAAGCTTACGACTTCCGCTTCGGTGCTTCCTCCTGCGCTTCCGCCTTTCCCTTCCCCTTGTTTGGAGGGGGATCAGTCATCTCAATGTCAGAGTCAGAATCAATCTTGAGTGCCTTCGCAGCTTTCTTCCCCCGGGCAGGGTACATTTCCACATCCGAGTCTGGTTCTTCCTTCTTCGCTACTTTCTTGGCAGGTGCCTTCTTGAGAGCAGGAGCAGGCTTTTCGTCCTCGCTCTCAATCTTGGAAGGGCCAGCGACTGCAGGCTTCGGCTTAGGCTTGGACTCAGTCTTCTTCTTTGCCGCTGCTTTGGTAGGCTTAAAGTCATCTTCGGAGTCACCAGAACCAAGGAGTTTGCGTTTTCCAGCGCCAGGGAGGGACTTGCGGTGCTCGAGGGTGGCCTGCTTCTTCTTGATCTTCTTGCCACTAGCGTCCAACATACTCTTATTCTCATACTCCTGGCATGATTTCTGGCGTGAAGGTTTTAATGTCAGCTACAAATGACAAACGCAAAAACACCCTCACATCCCACTCGTTCAGGAAGTTGTCAAGATCTTCATTCCACAGTGAGTTAGGAGTGCGTTCAAGCAAAGCAAGCAATTCAGCTTCCTTGTCCGCAGCTTGTTGGAGAAGTTTTGCGATCTACTCGTGCGTCAAAAAGGCGGAACATTTTTGATTACGTCCACACTCACCTTCTCCTTTGTCAAGCTCCAGATAGCCATGCCAAGCAAGTAGTCGTAATCCGTAGATCCAGGAGATTCTTCGCCCTCGGCTTCGGCTGCATCTTCGTCCTGGTTGACTACTTCTTCCGTCTCTCCAGCCGCTTTGGCTTTTTTGACCTTGGGGAACGGCCGGAATTTGAACTTGCGCAGGTCGGTGATGATGTCAGCCTTCTTTCGGTTTGCAACCACTAGCTGTTTGTCGATTATCATCTGCACGAATCTTGCCTGGTTGGACAACTTTTCGAATTGCATCTGTAGCTCATTTGCCAAAAAGTCCTGTTGTAGCATATGTCAGCAGTTTAATTTTTTCTTGTGTTTGACTACGGCTTACCTTGCGCTTCTGATAATATGCTAGTCGTTTGGGGAAAAAATCTTCGATGATTTCCTCGGGAGAATCATATTTCTGAATTTTCCCGTCGAAGTTGAAACAGATCATGTTGCTAGTATTAACCTTGCCCGTGAGCTTGAAGAATTCGATGAGACCCTGCTCCTCCGCTTTCTCAAGGTCCTTGGCCGCCATTGTAATAACAAAGTGCACGTTGACATTGTCATGGTGTTCCTTGTAGTCCTGATATTATCGCTGTCAGGAGTTTTTATTGTAGCGCCAAAAGAGCGAAATAATACTTTGATGACCCCGTCACCCTTTTCCCCAATCATGGCTTCCAATTCCGCTTTGTAATTTTGAGTCCACTTGTGGATAGGCAACTCGGTAATCTCCACCGTCGTATCGTTGATCTTGCGTGCAATACCCGTGACATCGTATTTATGATCCCCGATTTTCTTAATGGCACCTTTGAATCCTCGCCACCAAGGAAGCATGGGCACTATCTCTTCACCAGCCATCAGGCGGCGGATGTTGGCAACGATGTCAACAGGATTATACGACGGGATATTGGTACTCCAACCTGGCAACACTTCAGAACTGAGTATGCGATAAATGTGAATCTTTTACCAGTTCCAATACCCTCAGCACCATTGACAAGTACAAGAGGTATAATGGGCATATAATGCTCAGGTTCAATCCAGTCGTTATCTTCCTTCAGATACGTTAAGAGTGGGTCGTCCGCCGGATTGAACATGGTCCTCGTCAACGGCGACAGCTCTGTGAAGATGTACCTGGCCGAGGCGTGGTCCTTACCACCTTGATCACGGGTACCATACTGACCGTTGGGCAGGAGGAGGTTCAGGTTGTTCGACCCAACGTAGTCTTGTGCGAGGTTGACAATAGTCATCGTCAGAGAAGCCTCACCATGGTGGTAAGCTGCAACTTCGGAAATGTAACCGACAAGTTGGGCAACCTGGGAAAGATAGCAGAATGGGCGCCGAGTGACAAAGTGGTGAATAAGCCGCCCACCTTGATCTCCTTCTTTAGCTTGCGTTTAAAACAACCCCAGATGACTTTGCGTTGACCAGGTTTTAGGCCATCCGCAGCCGAAGGAATGGACCGCACGTTATCGGCCATCGAGAACAGGATGAGCTCTTTGTTAATAAAATCAGAGAATGGAATTTCATCCATATTGTGATCCAGATATGTCCCCGGCTGCATGGTCATCAGACAACATACTACTACAGACGGCATAGACTTTACCCTGAACTGCCGCAGCCATTCCTTTCGTTCATCCGCCTTCTTCTTGCTAAAGGCAAGTTCAATAAGTTCTTTGTCGCCCTCCTGTGTTACTGCGAAGGGTATCATGTGCTTCGCCATGTTGCTGAAGTAATAACGTGCATCTGCATCGCTAGATGTGCCGAGACCCTGTGAAACAGCTGCTTGTTGAGACCGCAGAATCAAAAGGTATGATTGCAATGACAAACCTTGTAGTACTTCGAGTCCCATTTATGTGCATCGGGGGTATTTTCAAGCCACTGCTCATACTCTGGGATAGTGAAGAAATCTATGCGTTGTTTGCCTTTCGATACCTGTGCAAATGCATTGCTATGGTCGTGTAACCATACTTCATTGATGTTCGCACGTACCCTCACAATCGGAGTCACAAATTCCACCAAAAAATTAGGAACCTTCAACAAGGACGGGAAGAAATGGTCCAAGAAGTTGATCAAGAGGCCCTTGATATGGGAGCCATCGTGATCCTGTCCTCATAAGGTTCAGTCATTCGTACATCCAGGAAGTCAAACAACAAACCTGATCCGTCATAATCATTAGCCGGCCATATCGCAAGCTATTGACATTCCCGTATTCCTTGTTATGCTGCAAACCCATGATCTTCTTGATATTCTGGATCTCTTCGTTCTTCATGATTTGATCATGCTTTGCTTCGCGCACGTTTAGCAGTTTTCCACGAAGTGGGAAAACACCAAAATTATCACGCCCGACGACACCAAGCCCAGCAACAGCCAGGGCTTTGGCAGAGTCTCCTTCCGTCAAGATGAGGGTGCAGCGCTCTGCGTACCGTGTACCGGCGTTATTGGCGTCAGCCAGCTTGGTCATGCCGGCGAGACTATTATACAATGAGAACAATGACTTGAACCACAGATAAATGGACGTTACCGATTACGCTTCGAACCATCAGTCTTCTTTATTTGTTGGTCGGCCTTGAACTTTGCCCAGTTTAATACTTGGTCCACGATGGAAGACTTTTGCACTGAACTCTCCGTAAGGAATGGCATCTACAATACTTATCCCAACCCACCTTTCTTCATGAAATCCTCCGACAATGTCGGCTTTGTCCCGAACTTTGGCGAAGGTAGAGTGAGGGTATCCTTCGTCTGACTGTCAAAGGTAGGGTTCTCGATGAGGGCATTCACAAAAATCCACATGTGGTTCTTGATCTGCGCAGGTTTAACAGTAGCACCCTTGTTCTTCTTCGTGATAGCGGCGATGAGATTCTTTGCAATCTGGTCCGCAATGAAGTTGACGTGTGTGCCACCTTTGATGGTGGCGATGGAATTGGCGAATGAAACTTGTTGGAACGACCCATCGGAGACAGCGAAGGCGACCTCCCAACGGTCACTCACTACCTCGTGGATGATAGATGGTTTTGCCTGGGCGGCGCCTCCCGAGGCCGCGGAAGCTTCTGCTGCAGCCGAGGAGAGATATAATTCGACGTATTGTTTAAAGTTCTTGATCTTCAAACGCTCGTCATTCAGGAAGACCTTGACGTTTTTCACTGTACCAGCCAAGTCATAAACACGTCGTTTTAGGAGGGATACAGTATCTTTATCGATACTATCCATGCCGAACCGCTTTAAGTCGGGCTTGAAGGTGACCTTAGTGTATTCTTCCCCTCTGCTGTTCTTTGTCATCTCGGGCTCTCCGCATTTATCCATGTTATTGGTCCATGTCTGTTTATATTTCATGCCAGTCTTCTTGTCGGCGGTGTCGATAGTGAACTGGAGAGAGTAAATGTTCGCGAGCTTTGCACCGTATCCGTTACGACCACCGGTGAGCTTCTTTTCGTCGTCATCATAATTGGATGACGATAAGAGATGACCGAAAATGAGCTCAGGGATGTAGATCTTCTCCTTAGAATGTATTTCAATAGGTATACCGCGGCCGTTGTTGTAGACTGATATCGTCCCTTTTTCAAGGTTAATGTTCACTTTAATCGTATCCATGGTCGAATCATTGATCTTTTCCAATGTCAAACATTGACTGATGTGCACCTCCGGAATACACATACCTTGTTGTCTGCGGCATTGACAAGAATTTCATCTACAATCTTGAAAAAGCCTGGTACATATTTGACCTCTCGATGTGTCATACGGTTGTTTTCGGAATCGTATGTCCACATGGGCTGTGTGATGGCCTCAACGCTGCCAATGTACGAGTCCGGTCGTTTAAGAATGTGTTCGAGTTGAGTTAGCTACGAAGAGTTTGTTGGAAACGTGGGTCCATTCAGCGAAACACGCACCTTCTGATACGTCTCCGACGCAGTCTTATCCTTCTTCCTTCCGTTGGTCGCCAGAGCAAGCACTGGACCGCCATCATCCGAGTCATCCGAGTCTACTTCTGCGAAACTCTCATCGGCATTCCTGTCCTGGGGAGCAAGTACCTTCTTCTTCGTAGTGCCCTTTGGTTTTGCGGGGGGCTTTGTAGCCTTTGGCGCGGGTTTTGCAGCTTTCTTTGCTGGTGCTTTCGTCTGAGGCAGCAAGTGGCATTTGTAACACGATTAAATCTCCAGGAGGATATTCTTACCGTCTTCTTAGTTGGTGGCGCAAAGTCGTCGCTCTCGTCACTTGAGGCGATGTCGAGGTCAAAGTTTTCAGCTTCTGACGAGCTCATCGTCGAAGGCGGAGTGGTTCGTTGAAACGCGTGACCGACACTGCGTTATCTGACGCGACTAGATCACGTGAATATGACACTTCTCCTCCTCAAAGCTTCTTTACTTTAGCTGACATTTCATCTGTACTTTGCTTCTGTTCCTTTGTTTGTTATTTTTGTTCACCATTGTGCCTTTTTGTGGCGCCGTGTCGACGAGGCCATTTCTGCCCTGAGCTCTGTTCTAGCGAAGTCGACCACAATCCGTCACGATTTCCTGATTTCGACAACAGCGTCTATCGATGCATTCTTAGTCCTACAACCACGCGCGGCGATTTGGCGATTCTCTCGTCCATGCAAGTATTTTTGAACTTGGAATATATATGGGTGATGATATCTGTGATAAGTGTTCTGCCATTGATGGGCTACTTGGTGTCGTCCTTGCACCTTGTTCTCTGACCACCTCGACTCGTTGCAAAACTTCCCCGTGACACAACATTACCGTTAGAATGCTCCATGATCTTTCAGGAAAATTTTGTCGGCTCTGCCTTTCAGGAAAACAGGTAAGTGATGGTTAAGGTTATCTTGACCGTAAGCTAATATCAACGACATGGTGGTAGACGTCTCCCCATAGACTGAGAGGAGACGGCGTCTGGATCCTGTGCAGGTCAGACAGCATTCGCTCGCATTGGTTGCTTCAGAATCCTCATGCAAGCCACCCTTCAAGGCCGTGCTTTGACATTGCTCACAATAAGACTCTGCAAACTAATCAGCAGTCATACTAGGTATCGAAAGTTCCTCTATGCACCTTGTAACTTTGCACGTCGCCATGGAACTTTGATACAGTTCCATCTGCACAAACCCACAGCTAGACAGAATCTTAAGTATTGCAGAACGAGTCATAGGACACAATGCACTGACTTCTTTGGCCACGGTAGTAATGAATCGTTCATCGTGAGATATCACAATAACACCCCCATTCCAAGTGTTTAACGCCGCCATCAGAGCATCCAAACCCTAGCGGACAGTTAGAATGACAGCATACACACTGGAAGCTTGTCAACATACTTCAATGTCGAGGTGGTTAGTGGGCTAAGTAGTGTGAGTCGGTTGTCACTTGCAAGGACAATGATTCTTACCTCATCCAGTAGCAGAACGTGAGGATTTTGCAATGACAATGCGGCGAAGGCTACACGTGATTTTTGACCTCCAGAGAGAGTACCAATGAGCTGCAACCTGCTCTTTCTTTGAGTATCATGATTACAGACCACCGGCGACGACATACCCCGTCATTCCGCTGATTTGGAAGTTGCCAAGATGGCCCCTATACTCTTGTTCGGTCTTGCCAGGAAATTTTGAAGCCAAGAACTGAACCGGAGTCATAGTGGGGGTGAGGGTATCAACGTGGTGTTGTGAGAAGTACCCCCTGCGACCGGAGACCTCAATGAAGGACGTGCAAGAATCCTGAAACACTCACACACGCAGCCGGCCATTGCGATTACACTCTCCATTCAACGGCTTCAGTTCCGATGTCAGCAGTTTGATTCTAGCAGCTTCGTGAATCATCGGGACACCAAGACACAACATATCACCTACAAAGTAGACTTTCCAGCTCCGTTCGCTCCAACTATCGCTATTCTGGAGTCGAGAGAAACATCAAAGTTGATTGCCTTCATAATAAGCTTGTCCGGGCTGTAGCCAAAGGTAACCTCTGAGAGCTGAAGCAGTGGAGGAGATATTTTTTCCGTTTCTGGGAACCTGAGCCACCCCTAGATCAAAAGTTGCACAATACAAGATTAGAAAGAACAAACTTGAATTTCTCGGTCTCTTCTTCTTCAGGTGGCTGCAAGTCGGGCAACTAAAGCTCTCCGTTAAGTTGTGTTCCAGTTGCAGGCATGGTCAAAGTACCTTCTCCAAAATTTTCAACCTCATTTGAGCTTGTGAGGCTGGAGCGACAGTCCATCAGAAGGCCATCCCAACAAGAAGCGCGAAACACAAACCGCGGTTGGCATTGTATCTCCATCTGTCTACGAAAGCCTGTAAATGTTTTCGGTATTCCATTTGGGTTTCATATTCCTTCCGCAGGTTGCGGTCTCGCTCTGATTTTGTGGAGTAGAACTGGCCGAAATTTCTGCAGGGGAACAGTGACAAAATCCAATTGGGTGACAACAACGAACGTACCCTTTGTAATAGTCTAGTCTTCCAGAATGCTGGTGAACAATGTCCGTGGCGACAGCGTCCCTGTACGATCTCGTCAAACATCGACAACGTGATAAAGACCAGTAACCCACAAGAAAGCACGGTCGTGTGACCTGAAGCATCGATCAGCAAGAGTACGAAAGCAAAGAAGAAGTACGTACACCACGAGTAGGGTACCGGGCCATGTCTGAAGGTAATCCTCTAACCATGCCAACGCATTAAGATCAATGTGGTTGGACGGTTCGTCCAGTAGTAGCAGCGCTGGCTAGAAAAAGATTTGTTCTCGTACATCCAATTCTTTCGCGCGAACATACCTTGACAAAGAGCGCACGAGCAAGTGCGAGTCGCATTCTATCAGACAAGGACTAAGGTATTATGGTACAACCCAAAATGCCACACGCACCGCCAACCTCCGCTGAACGATTTAGTCGGCTTGGCTTGATCTTCTTCACTGAAACCAAGACCTTGTTTGAAATGGGAATTAATTATCCATGAGGATCGCAACCTAACCATCATCGACACCTACCGGCAAGCAGTGCAGCAGCTCGAGAAGGACCACTCTCTGCGTCCATGTCACTCAGACGCGCATGCACTTCAACCAACCTTGACAACGCCTCTTCCTTTTCCTCTTCCACACGCTTGTCATCCCCTTCTTTCTCAAGCTCCGCCAGTTTCGCATTCAAAGTTGCTTCTTCTTTCAGCAGATGGTCTCGCCACACATCTGCTTTAAGAACTGAATCTATGGCAAGGGTATCATCGCCCACAATCTATCATGATCTCGTTAGTTCTGTGTTCCTGTTCCCGAAATTAGAATGATAACCTCTTGCTCTACGAACAGAATTGTAATGTGTGCAGGAATTGGTACTTCACGCATGGCGATGTGCCTGAGAAGGGTAGACTTTCCGACACCTGATAAGCCACTCTCGTCAGTTAAATCCGCGGTTTTTAAGACGTAGCATACCGTTGCGTCCAATCAAACCATACCGGCGACCAGAAGCAAGGGTAAGGGTTGCACCAGACCTAAATGAATCCATGAGCGATCATCAGTCTGCAAAGAGAATATGACACACAGGATGCGATTTGAACCGAAATTGACGTCTATGTTTACAAGATGAATGTCCTTGCTTTTGTGTTTCGCACTGGCAGCAGCCTCCAATGGGTTGATCTTTCAAACATACATGGTGAGGATACAAATTTGGGAAATGAGGAAGGACATACTTTCATAAACATTTCCTCGTAAGTTTGCTGCAACTTTGAGTGAGCTATGAGGACACCCGGATAATATGTGAAGACTCGCCTGTTTACGATGCTGGTCCAGAAGTTTGGATCCCTCATAAAGATCTCTCCGAGCACGTTTCTCTATTTTGGCCTGCATAAAACATGTTCAGGTGGAAAGTTTCTGGCGGTAGAGTGCTCACCCTGAGTTTAGCCTCCTGCTTCTCAAGTTTCTTGACGTCAACTCGCGATGTTCTTATGCGGGTCAAAGGAAACCCAACCCAAACAGATTATCGACTCACTTCGTCTTGTTGATGCTCTCAAGGTCAACACCTTCATGCAGAGCAATCGTATTGGAGAGCGCGCCCGCTTTGCTTAAGTCCACCACCTTATCCAATTTCATCAACTTTGGACGATTGCTGTTCTTTGCCCGAGCAGCAAGTTGGTCCGAGAGGATATCTCTGAGCCGTGCCATTAACTTCTGCACATCGTCCGGCCGATCCATTCCCAGTGAACTGAGGATATCATTGGCGACCTGGAGGACGTCCTCTTCTTCGCCAGCATCATCAACGAGGTATCCGGAAAGATATTGGACGATGGGTTCTTCAGTGTCTGGGAAGACAGATCGAATTTCTCGGGTTATTTCTTGTGCGGACATCACTTCTCCTTCAAGTGGGCCTCATGAAACTTGTAACTTCAATCTGAATTTCCATTCTTGACCTAAAATCACTTCCTGATAAAAACATCCTTGTAAGTTATTGGCGGAAATTTGACTTATAACGTAGCCCGTCTAGTGCTTATCATAGGCTCTGTACTAACCAGTTATCATGTTCTTCCGTGCAATACAGTGATATCAACACAGCAAACCCGAGCTTGATTCCTTCGTAAGTAATCGTAGATGAGTTGCTTCTTTCCCAACTACAGTGCTCACGCGATAATTACGGCCATGTTTCCGGCCTATCCACTGCCACTCTACAAAGTGTACCACCGGGATTGAGAACTAACATGAACTCGAACCTACTCCACCCCAGAAACGGAGAAGTCCAGGGAGATGATAGTCCCGGCTCGTCCGTATTCGACCTCCCTGTACAACCTTCCAATCCGCATACTGCCGTTGCACAGCTGAAGACGACCCAAGTCAAACCTGGGAACGACAGCCACGGTGATTACTCTTCCCCCCAGATCGTAGTCATTTCAGGAGGTTCGGGTGGGAACTCGATTTGCAGCGCATTCGATAACGCGTGTTTCGTACTTCCGGTCTCTGACGACGGTGGCTCCTCGAGTGAGATCATTCGCGTCCTAGGAGGTCCTTCTATAGGTGTTTACTGTTCATATCCAGTGCATGGCTCGTACAGCTTACTCTCTATGACCAAGGTGACGTCCGATCGAGGCTGGTACGTCTGATACCACGTACACCTCCATCTTCGCCCCTAGGTGCTCTGCATACATTGCTCTCGTACCGACTACCGGTTAATGTGTCCGAACGCGAGGCCCGTACCGAGTGGAGAGATATCATTGAAGGCAACAGTCATCTGTGGACAGGCATTCCCAATGACCGCAAGGAGACTATACGAGGTTCGCCAGTCCATGACTGGATTCCTACTCCACTCTGACGTAGTGACGTTTCGATAAACGAAACGTCAGGCTTCCTTGTATACTTTGAAGGAGAAGTGTTGAAACGGGCCCACAAGAATTTCTCATTTCTGAATGGAAGGTGATTCATGCGAACCCTAGATCAATCTGGTGGGATGATGACCTCGGCAGCATTGGAAACTATTTCCTATCTGGAGCACAAATGTTCTTCCGCTCTCTTCCATCCGCCATTTTCCTGTTCGCTTCCATTACGAATAGTCAGGTAAGGGTCAGCGTCAAATCAAGATCCCTCACTCACTGGACTGCGGACTGTGGAAAAGGCAAATATTCTGCCTGTGATAATTACCAATCACACAGTAACTATTGCCGCGGAGCTTGTGAGTTTCGTTGCCTTTGCTGTATCTCCCTTGACCCTGGTTCCAAAGGAGAATGGATCGAGGCTGGTAGGGCAGTGTGAAATCTCACATCCATTAAACCCACCCTCGTCTTTCGAAGACGATCTAGATGAACAGACAAACAGCCTCTGTTCTCCTGTGGATGACATGGGAGAGACTATTCCTCACAGGTCGAACGTCATGTACAGCCAGGCTGACAAAGACCTCGGTTATGAGCCGTTGAAATCCCGAATATGCAGTTAGTTCCATCAATTCACTGGACGAGATCCGGGTGTTCTCATCTTTGTGGGTGTATCAAGGGCTTTATTACATCAATGCCTATGGTCATGAGGTGCATCCCACGCCAAATCCGGAATACATCAAGCACTTGTCGACATCGGAAGCTCTCGTTTATTCCTGCGGTTCCTTGTGGACGAGGTGATCCATGTTCCTTGGGGCTTCTGTTCTAGACTGAGCAGTGGCCAGCATCGTCCCGTGCTTGGCATTGCGTGGCGTTGCATCGGCCATAGCACGGTCCAATTGCTTGCGCGCGAAAATCTTTCTCCGTGAGCGTCTTTCGTTTTTAGCCAAATTCATCGATTTCCCTGACGTTGCTGAAAGTTAACGGAAAGAATGATAGAGAAACAGATGGTTACACTGCCGTTGATTATGTCAGGTACGAGGTTAAGTGCATTACCGTGCTCTGATCCGACGCCAGGCGTAGAGCTGTTGCGACGATTTTGAACACTCATTACCAGAAGCCCCCTTATGGTCTTGGGAACGTGCAAACGATTTTCCCCATTTCCGCCTTTGTTACTCACCTCGTTTATCTTGAAGGCACGAGTGTTGTGGTGGATGAGAACGAGCTAGCAGTAAGGTTGTTTTCTTCTCCCTTGTGTTCCTTCTTCATGCAACCCCGGTGATAGAACCTCGGTGTGATGTGTGTTAAGGTCAAGGGCGTGAAAGGAGTCGACCAGCACCCAAGATATGACAGCAATGTGGTAAGGCGGGCTGTAGATCAAATCTTGGATCAATCCTTTGGTCTGTGGACCCTCACGCCAGATCAATGATAGAGCACCGTCAGAATATGAGACTCCCTGGACACCAAACCTGCGCCACACCAGTACTGATGGTTCCAGTCTCAGCCTTTTGGTCCATTTGTCTCTTTGATAGAGTGTTGGGGACTGGATGAGATGGCAGGAACTTATTACATAATGTTACATAACTTTGTTATTACATACTCGCTTGACCCGAGAATGATTGGCAACGGCGCAACTTTGCAACCATAGAAATATGTGCAACTTCTCTGATTATCCGCCACCGAACCCATAGTCCAACAGCATAGTTTGATGCATGACTTGCAGGTTTTGTAGTCACTCAAGGGTAGCAACCCCCCAGGATAGCCAGGAAGGTGAGCAGCCTACGATATCGGCAAGTTCATTCAGTCTGATTCACATCTTCTGATTCCCTCCAGCTAAACTTCTTCCAGACGAGGTCGCTTCTGCGAACGGCCACGCGTCTGACCTCGCCACACATTCAAACGTAGTGCTTGACTCGGAGGATGAGGACTACCCCGACCAGACAGATAGCACAATCCAGATCTCCAGAGCAGCAAATCTCAATAATCAAGACCATTGCACACCTGTAAGCTCACCAAGGATGCATTCCTTTCGTTAAGCAGTATTGGTTTACGCATACACCTGCCCAGCACGACCATTGCGAACATCGCGGTACCTCCGAGAGACCCGCCCTGCAGGTGCGGTTCCAATCTCGTGTCCGCATCGCAGCGGGCATTGGCCGCCGTCTCCGCCGCTTCTCAGATGGCCTACCCTCAAACGCATCCTCCATTTCTGAATCGACCTCTTCGTCGTCCATCTCTGTACCATTGCGCACACCCGATTCCGAAGGTACCAGGGGTTGGGCACCCCTCGGACGCAGGATCAGTCAACTTGCATCGCGGGCAGATGCCGTACATGGCAATACTACAAGAGGCCGATGTCGCGTGAATGAGAACGGAAGCATTCGGAACAAGTCTCGGTCTTTGTCGTTTCCCGATTCCGAGAATGAGCGCACGCGCCTTGTGTCGTTCTACAATGGGTATTCATACACCACCAACGCGCATCGACATAGCCAAGAGGCTTGGAGAAAACAAGTGGCGGATGTCACATTTGGGAAATGGCCGTGGAGACTGTTCAATCGACATGTGCGTGCTTATCGCTCGGATCCGTTTGCGGTGCTTGTTCATCCATATATCATTCATTCAGTGGTGGTGGTGGAAAGTGGAGCCCATCCTTTGCTGTTTCTACATATGCGAAGATCCTGCCGATGGGGAGACGTGACTTGACGGCTTTTGTTACCTGTACCATGATCTGTACATAGAAATTGTATTGTTGCTCCTCATTTCCGAGTTATGGTGTATCTGTATTTTCAATATAAATACCGGACACATGTGCATTCTACTTGGGAGACCCTTGAGGTTTGCTTATTCCCTCGAAGGGGTCTCTCCTTCCCTGGAGGGCATTACCATAGTAGGCGGGAGGGTCTTGATAGGCGGAAGCAAGCTTGCTGCCGTCTTTCGCGCATTCTGTATAAGGAGCGCATCCATGACCACGAGAGCCGCCATGGCCTCGACGATCGGTACAGCACGTGGGACGACGCAGGGATCATGGCGACCCCTGGCTGCAAGTGTCCCGGGCGTGCCATCGTACTGGGCTGTATTCTGAGGCTG
Organism: Scleroderma bovista; assembly: GCA_037178675.1. Lineage (NCBI taxonomy): Eukaryota > Fungi > Basidiomycota > Agaricomycetes > Boletales > Sclerodermataceae > Scleroderma > Scleroderma bovista. Next base: position 89,554 of record JAYMGJ010000039.1, on the reverse strand, counting down.
TGATATCGTGGCAGGCGACTTGAAACCGATCCTGGGGGTGTGGAAAACGCGGACTTAAACATAGTCTAAATAAAACAAAAGGTAAAAACTTACCTGAAGTAGATGTCTTCTCCGTTGGTAATGCCACCTTGGATTCCACCGCTCCAATTAGAGGATGTACCCAGGTTTCCATTCTTGAGCACGAACGGGTCATTGTGCTTACTCCCAGGAACTTCTGTGCCCTTGAAGCCCGATCCGACCTCAAATGCCTTGGTGGCAGGGATAGAGAGCATAGCTTGCGCCAATTTGGCCTCAAATTTGTCAAACACGGGCTCGCCCAAGCCCTGAGGGGTATTTCTAATAACGCAGGTAACGGTGCCACCAATGGAATCGTTCGCTTCCTTTGCACGGATGATGCGCTGTTTAGATGATAGTTATATACAGAGGTAGACGAGGCACAAACATCGTACCTTGGTCATTCGTTCTGCAGTTTCGAGGTGAGGGCACCGCGTTAGGTGCTTGTCGACTTCTTCGCGGGTTATTGTGGCCAAAAGGCGGCGGAATTCGGGAGAAAGGGCGTCATCAACATTGTCATTGTCTTCGTCGCTGTCTGGTGTCATGGAAGGTGGGGCCACATTGGCAGGCAAATGGATCTTTCCGACAGAGGAAACAAATGCGACGATTTCGACGCCGTAGACTTGTTTAAGATACCTTTCGGCTATGGCACCTGCAGCCACTCGCCCTGGTTAAAGTTAGCGATAAATAGATGCATTCGGGTTGGACGAAACTCGCCAATCGTCTCGCGGGCACTGCTACGACCACCTCCACTGCTAGCCTTGACGCCATATTTAAGCAGGTAGGTGTAGTCTGCGTGGCTTGGTCGAGGGTACAGATCTGTCTCGGAGTAGTCCTTTGGACGCTGATCTTCGTTCTTGACAAGGAGCCCGATCGGTGTGCCAAGAGTGACACCCTGTTCGATTCCGGATTGGATGTGGACCAGATCTTTTTCATCACGCTGGAAACATATGCAATGAGTACTCGCTGTGACAAAGGACAGGAGAAACAACGGACCGGGGTAGTGAGGTTACTCTGACCTGGCCGTCTTCTGCTTAGCTGCACCTGGATATCTGCAGCAGACAGCTCAAGGCCCTGCAATCGACCAATCTATCAGATCAAGTGCCCTACGAGGTGACATGACTCATACCGGGGGACAACCGTCGATGATAGCACCGACCGATGCACAGTGGCTTTCGCCGTAGGTAGTGACCCGGAATAGGGAGCCGAAGGTGGACATGATCGAAGATTACTGGTGGGTGGAAGGAAACAATGGTAGCAGTGCTTGTGTGCGCTGGCTCTTTTATGAGGCCAGAGGCGGTACTGGGGCCGGCCTACGGGCGACGTTGAGGCTAGCGACGACCAGATTAGCGTCGCTGATTAGGTGACCGTAACCGGGATCGGCGTGGGCAGCGGATACACTGTGAGAAACCAGACACCGCACTGTTCAAGCTCAAGCCATGTCATCGGCCAACAACGGCCCAACAGTCAACGGTGCACCAGCCTCGGGCTCGCGATCTCGTCCCCAGGCGAGAAAGAAACCAAACGACGACGCAGCCTACCTCGGCCCTCCAACAGGCGCCAAGAGGCAGGCAAACGATAAAGCAGAAGGCGAGCCAAGGGTCAAGAGAAAACGCATCGAGTCCAGCTCTGCAAGGAAGGCAGACAACGTAGCTGGCGTCAATGACGATAAGTCCAGCGTAAGTCGACCCATCTTCAAGAGCCATCGATCTCCCATTCACTATGATCTCCAGGTGGATTTCAATAAACTGCCTGCCCAGACCTTGCATCGCTATCTCTCCCATTTCAACCTCATTCCCCTCATATATCCGTCGCCAATGATGGCAGATGACCCACCCGCACCTTCCATCCTCTTGGACCCAACACGACAGAGCTCGCGCGGTCTGAGTCCGCTCGCCATCCATACTACTCCCCACCGGCCCAGAAGAGATCCAAAAGATCAGAGCCGGCGGCGTAGCTCGCGCTTACTAGAGGAAAGCGAGTCACGCACGCCCGTTCTCGCAGACATCGCAGAGGTCCATACCATCCTTGCTTCTATCGCAGACAAGCACTTTCAACAGGAGCATGTTGTCAACGAGATCGATACGCTCGCCTCATTTATGGTCAAAACGAAATGCGAAAACAGTTTGTATCCATAAAGCCATGTATAATCTCTTGTTCTTCACGCGCACTAGAACTTGTTTAACAATTGTGATGCCTTTGGGTACGGCTTTCCTTTGAGTTGTGACAAAAACACACATCCACTTGTGCTTACATAAGCAGACGTCGCGATCGCAACCCACCATTCCCGTTGTCGACATCGCAACAAAAGGTGTCCCACAATCGGATGTCTTAGGTACCACTTGCGGGTCGATCCCGTGTTCAGGCAAACCTGACACATCCCCGTCCTTCAAATCTCACAGTTCCCTAGGTGATCTCCTTTTTTTTTATATAGTCACCAGATGCGGGAATTCTGCCCACTTTCTCCTCTCCTTCCTTTCTCTCTGTATCCCGACTTTGCACTGTGTGCGACATGAGGGTTTTGGTCTCGCTGGTCGTGTTGCTTTCAAGTCTCACTGCGCTGGTCGCGGCTGTTGCTGTTCCCGAGCCTACTCTCATGGTTCGGCAGGATAAAGGAAAAGGAAAGGGGGGAGGTAGTAGTAGCACGTCGTCAAGTACCTCTGAAACAAGTACGTTGTCTGTCTTTTTTCTAATCCGACCGCTACTGATCTCGCACAAAGGCGCGGCTACCACACAAAGTTGTATGTGACCAGTTTTCAGTGTCACTTTTTTTGTAACTGAACCGGGGTCTTCACACGAAGCTACCACTACGACTGATACAGCCTCGGGTGCTACTCAGACTAGTAAGTGGTCAAGCCTGGTGTTATTTCTCTTGCTGAACGCGGATTTCCAACACCCGAAGCCACTTCAACGACCGATACAGCGTCGATTGCAACTGAAACCAGTTAGTGCTTAGCGTCGAGGGACTTCATTATATTTTTTTGATTTTTTTTTCAAGGTTCCGCTGCTGCTGCATCTTCCACCGCTGCCGCGGGAGGTGGTGGGGATCCCCAGACATCGCTGAGTACGTCGTGCTCTTGTTATCTTTCATCTTTCATCTCACATTGTGCGTGACGTAAGCCCTTGACCCGGCTGTCATTGCAAAGGGTTTTGCGAGCGACGGCCAAGGAGGTCAAGGTAGCGAGGCAGGACAAGTCGCCTCTCTGACTTCTACCAACAACTTCATCAATTTTTGCTTGACAGTCCCAAATACGCCCATCACGGACGGCCAGCAAATCGCAGGCGGATCGTGCAATCCTGCGCCGATGGGTGTGATCCCATCATCGTCGAACATCCCCTCGGCTAAATTTGTCAGCCCCGCCAATCTCGATACGATTCCACCCAACACGGACATCAACATCCAACTTGCAATCCAGGGAATGCAGACCGGTTTCTTCGTCAATCCAAACACCAACTACTTTGCGGCGCCACAGCAGCTGAATGGGCAGGGCCAGATCCAGGGCCATTCGCACGTCGTTATTGAGCAGCTAAACTCCCTCTCGTCGACGACGCCCCTCGATCCGACCAAGTTTGCGTTCTTCAAGGGATTGAACGAAGCCGCGCAAAATGGGATTCTGAGCACAACTGTCCAGGGTGGCCTGCCAGAAGGCGTGTACAGGATTGCGTCGATCAATACCGCGTCAAACCACCAGCCGCTTCTGGTGCCGATCGCTCAGCATGGGTCGTTGGATGATGCGGTATATGTACGTCTTTGCTCTCCTTTCTTTCGTTTGTTTATGTATGCTGATTTTGTTCTAAAGTTCACTGTGGCCAACAACGCGAGCGGCAATGGAGGGAATGGAGGAAACAGTGGTAATGGGGGGAAGGGTGGAAATGGTGGCCAGGGCAAAGGCAATGGCAAACGCCACCTGTACCACGCAGGGAGGGGTCTGGGCCTTCACTAAGCCTTACGCTACTCCATGCAACTTGGAAAAAATACGACCCTTATACCCAACAGGTTTTGGGTTCTTGGCGTGAACAAACTTTATATGTAGCTTATACGTTCATTTTGCAGCGATTCTCGGATCGAGAATGTCAATAAGTAGGAACGATTTGATTAGTGGTAGATGTACAACAAGCATGCAACTAAAGTTGGTGAACTTTCACTTGTGTTTGAGTGTACCAACATGTGTGTGTGTAAATAAACACCAAGTAGCTGGATAGGCGAAGCGTGTCCAAGAACAAAATATAGACCGCAGATAATGACGGCGATACCCAAGACTTATAACCCGTGTTCAACAGGTTATGAGCCCCGGATATCTGACGCATTACCAACTACACCATGCAGCTGACCAACCACTCGGCCTGTGATGACCAAATATATGCAATTCTCAGTGATTTCAGGGCTGATCGTCAAAAGCTTCGTCGTGACGATGTTAGTGTGACACGGTGAGGATCGAAAGGCTCTGGGTTTGCGACACGTTTCATAATAGATAGTATCGATTTGATCGGACTCAAACCTCCACCCAACCTTGAGTCGTGAAAAGCGGAATGGTATGCGGAACGCCGACAATAAAAGAGAGGCGCCCTCTACACAAAACACAGATCGTTTACGAAGTTGTATCAGCTCGTCACAAAATCACGAACGAGGAATAACCCCTGCGTGACCAAAAATTTTCAATATGAAATCAGGTGGACACATACCGGTTTTGTCGAGGTGTGGCCCAGTAGCTATACAATTTCATCCCGAGGCTGATAAGGGGATTCCATTGTTGTGGATCTCAGATCGGGCAATCATTTCTTCAAAGATGGCTGGAAGGTGGCCAAAACTGAGTCGGAAACATTTGATCAATGTGAATGTGACGTCCCGCGCAATGAAACGCAGACTGATGCACCGATCAGGACACGATGTCGTGCGAGGGGTTATAAATGAACTTGTTTTGTCCCGTAACCTGCTGGAAATGGCATGACTGGACGATGATAGTGGTACACACTATTCCCATTAGTTCCTGGGTCAGGGTAGATGGCACCTAGATCCATGACGGGGATTTCAAACGAAGAAATGGATCCGAGTGAAGGTGCGTAGGGTCGTGAATTCGGACAAAGAGAGGGACATATAAGCATCAATCTCGATCCGTGATGGGCACCATTTGATCGCAGCTGTCGAGCTCAGCAGTGATAACTAAAACTTTGCAATAGGAGTTCATTTACCATTCTCAAGGACGATGCGTTGAAGTTGACGTTGAAAGGCTCGAAGAATGCATGGCAAACTGATTGACCGTAAGCGTGTGTATTTGAAATTTCAGATGAAGATATTCATTTCAGAAGTTTCGAAAATCGGAGAACGGACCTGCAATGCGAAGTCTGTAAGTTCCAAACTCAGTTCAAACGTTGTCGTCGAGGAATGCTACACGTGCCGTTGTAGGGCCGACAGCCGCGTTCAGAAACCCCGGCCGCCACTTCCAAGGGAGTTCAAGCTACAAAGAGCCTATATGCACTCACGCCCCAGACATCCCTAGGCAGTCCTTAAAGAGAGAAGTTGTTCCATTTCGACTTGGACGGTGAACTTTATCACCACCTTGTCACCGGTATCCGCTGGTACTCGCAACTTTCCTGCTCCAAAAAGATAGTCATACTCACATCATGGCGCCACAAAACAGATTGAAACATTCGCTTCGAAAATGCGATAATATTGGCCGCGTTTTCAAGGCTTCGTCGCCTCGTAGGACTTATCTTGTTGCGTCACAACCTCGCTGCGGAGAAGTTCAACTGCGAACGCCATTGCAAAATGAAATGAAGCAATGAATCTAAATAAACCACAACAGTAAGTTCCATCAGGTAGCATGCATACACGCACCACGGCGATAACAATCAATCGGGTAAAAGATCAGTTGTAGGCCAATGTTGGGATGCCAAGATACCGACCCATACCCTCCACCACATCATGGCATCGCATCATGTTGTCGCAATTTGGCAAGATGCAGTCATCAAAAGTAAATATTTCCGGGTGAACCTTTGCCACGCACACTCTGGCAAGTCTCCAAGATCAAAGGAAGAACAAGTTTCTTCGTTGTTATCATGACGTCAGAAGCCAACGTTGAGCGTTTGCGTAGAGGTCTGTTGATGACACAGTGAATCTAATCAGTTGGTAAGCCGATGAAGCAGCATCATGAAATGTTATACATTGACATGGCCACCCGGGTTTGTTGTCCAGGAATGGCGGTGCTGAATCCCATTATGTAATACAAAGTAAGAAAAATGATCGCATGACAAGGTGCCTATTATACTGCTGCGGGTCCATGTTCACCTCGTGTTGTCCTCCATATATTCAATGAATATAACTACCAAGTAAAAAAAGTTTACTGCCAGCGAATTATACCCCCGAGCCAGGCGTAGCACTTTCAGGGGCGGGTGCTTCGGAGACGGATGTTGGCGGAAAATTATTATGCTCAGCTATAACGGGTGTGAACAATACAGCGTAGACACAAAAGCTAAGACTCACAGCCACGGCTTGCGGTAGTATGACAATTCAAAGTAAACCCATCCGCACTCGGACTAGCCAAGCTGATGTTTCTAACTGTCGTGTGACAGTGGTGGAAGTGTAGTGTAGCAGGCCCATTGATTACTATTGAGTGAGGGGGAGGCGAATGATCTGCGGCGTTGGACCTTGAAGTGGGTCTAACTGTGTTGACAGTAGGTAGGTATACTCGATATCGGCGAAGGGCCTTGAAGGAAAAGAACGTACCCGATGCACAGTCCTCCTCATCGTCACAAGGGCGATCAGGGGGGTTAGAAGACTGGTTGGATGTACCTCGAAGGCCTGCCAAGTTTTGAGAGGTTTCAAATATGCGCAGAGCAGTTTCAGAGACGCTCTGAATATTTGAGAGTAAGTAAGAGGCATCCCCGCACAATATTGACATCGTACTTGGGCCGATATCAATGTGTGCGAACATTGCTGTAGCAGCACCGCGGGCTCCTTCCCAAAGTGAATATATTTCATTACCCCAAATGAATTTCTACGCTTTTCCAACTGAACAAGGTTTTGCTGAATACTAGATAGACCGATAGATCATGGAAGTTATGAGTTAGAGCACAGGTGCATTGCATGGGATGGACTCTACTTGCTCGGTGGTCTGTGTAATTAGATCTCCAGCGAGGCTATTGAAGGTGTACCCGCCATGGTTTGCAACATGGCGTATCTTGTTCATCTGAATATTGGTGGCCTGTAGCATTTCGTTTACTTCTTCTATGGCGTAGTCCAATTTCTTGATAGGTAACCGTTCTCGCTGAAATTTGTATTTGTTTAATTTGAGAGGAACAGCTGAGGCCGTTGGGACGTCTGGGACAGTTGGGACAGTTTCTGAGGGCATGTCGGGTGGAATTACATCCTGGTTACCCTTTGCCCGATTTTTAAAGTAATCGGAAGCGTGGAATCCTTGTGCAACAACGACAAGGAACTCAGCTGCCGCTGAGTACGTTATTCCTTCCATGTTTGGATGTATTTGGAATGCTCAACACCACCATAACATTGACTGGTCCCTCTGCATCACCGCACATGGCCCTTAAGAAGACTAAGAGAGGGGCCCAAAAGAAAGATGAAGAGCAACCCCAGTTACAACAGCAACGGCAGGCCTTTGGCCCAGTCCCTCCCTTTGACGAGAACCAACTCGCACCAAATGAAACTTGGTGGTCACAACATTTCGGATGGCTCAAGGACCGTGGATATCTGCTTCGACCCCGCTACGCACCCGGCTGGATTCCGTCGTGGAAAGGAACCAAGAAGAAAAGGTTGTTGTGCGAAGACAGTAAAATACCCGTGGTAGGTGTATTTGAGCAACCCGCGTCATATTGATCTCATTGACTTTAGTTTGCTTCCAAAATAATGGACGCTACGCGCCTGTCAGACGGCGCGTATGTCACGCTGAAGATCATAAGACCATCCGTACATCCCTACGAGTTAGAAATCGGGCAATACTTTTCGTCTGAGCTGCTGCGAGCTGATCCCGCCAATCACTGCGTCCCAATATACGATGTGATCCCCATTTCAGAAGACCAATGTGTAATTATTGTCATGCCGCTGTTGCGTGATTACGTGTCACCCCCCTTTTGTACATTCGGGGAGGTAATAGAGTGCTTTCGACAATTTTTCGAAGTATGTATATTTCGATCTTTCTGATGACTATTTTCTAACTGATGGCAGGGTCTGCAATTCATGCACAAGCATCGGGTGGCTCATCGGTATTTTGCTTTACCCCATATCTTGTGTCTGTTTCTGATTTCGGTGTAGGGACTGCACTCGCATGAATATGATGATGGACGCAAGTAGGCTTAGTATTGACGCGTTCCATCCCGTACTACCCCTTATGAAACGAGATTTCTCGGGATATGCACGATTCAGGAAGCGAACACAGCGACCTCCAAAGTATTATTTCATCGACTTTGGACTTTCCCGCCGCTATGATGCGTCTATCGTCAAACCACTGGAGGCACCAATCTGGGGAGGTGATAAGGAGGTTCCTGAATTTCAAAACTCAAATGAACCATGTAATCCTTTTGCGACCGATGTTTTTTACATTGGCAACGCAATCAGGATAGAGTTTATGACGGTATAGCCATTCTCTATTTTGTAGTGCAAAGTGTTGAAACAAAAGGCAGACCAATCGTGGATTTGAATTTATGCAGTCATTAATTGCTGATATGGTTCAAGCTGATCCATCCAAACGACCAACAATGGACGAAGTCGTCGAGCAGTTTGAGGATATCAGAAAGAGCCTCACCATATCGAAACTGCGGTCTCGCATTGTTGATAATGAAGAAACGATGCTCGACTCTGCACCCCGTGCCGTGTTGCACTGGACACAGCAACTTATTTTCTTCGCCAGACGTCTCTCACCGGTTCTTCCGCCTCCATGATACCTACTACTCCACACCTGTATTCTACCAATCCATCGTCTCCGCTAGCTTATTTAAACCTTTTTTTTCGAGGACTTGCCGGAGCTCGCGGGAAATCAACATTACCACAAGGAGTTTACTTTCACCTTGTTTAACAAGGTCACTGCAACTGGAAATCTGTCGAGTTTTTTTGAATCTCTGCAGTGGCTGAGAATCCAAGCTCTGAAGCATTCCTAGATGATATCCATGTCTCTTTTGTTTTACCATTGAGTATGCCAAGTTGGTCATCTTGTAACTGTAAGTATTTACTAGGATAGTGTGTCTTCATATATTACATATGTGCATTCCTAGATGAAGTCCACATCTCTTTTGTTCTATGATTGAGTATGCCAAGTTGTTCATCTTCCAACTGTAAGTACTTGCTAGGATGCTGGGTAAACAAATGTTCATCAAAATTGCACAAAAGGTGAATGCTGTTTCTTCCACGACTTCACAATAAGGCTATGTATGCGTTGAAAGGAGTCAATTTGCCAGTCGGAGGCATGCCAAGGTCAACTATACAGTGTTCAATTGTCTGTGCCTGGGAACAATAGTCAGTGAAAGCATATGCAGGAGTCACAGGAAGTTGTTCCCTGGCGACTGTGATTTTATTGCCACTGACTGTGACCACACTTCATGAGAGGTGTGATTGGTAACACTCTGGTGGCCAAACTTTGAAGCACTACAGCTTATAGAAAGGTGGTGGTCTGCACAGGGAAGGTCTAGCCTGTAGAAGAAGGGAGAAGGAGAACTGTAGGATAACCTCAGTAGTCTGGCAAGCTACTATATATTAGTATGTACCTGTAGGATAACTACAAGGTATCAGTAGGTAGATGTGGTGGTTAGTAGATGGTACTCACCCTCAGTAGTCTGGCAAGCTACTGAGGGAACTATGGTACTAGGACTCTACTGTAGTGCGATGCACGCTTATGTAAGTAGGTAAATATACCATATCAAATCTGTTTATCTCCAACACAGCTTTGGTGCGTATCATTGCCACGAGAACATAGATGTGTGGGTATTGCAATTCAATGGTGTGTGAAGGGATATTACTGAGTTCTTCTCAAGGATCGAGAACAATATCCACTATGTGTCCACATGCGCCATTGGTGACATCAAGATCCAACTTCCATGCCTATAGCGATTTCCACTTTGTCTGCAAGTTTTGCACATTCATGTTGATTTCTCCTGTGCCCAGACTTTGGTTTAGCTGCTACTGCAAACTTCTCTTCCAAGGTTAGTTTTCGCCCTTGAATAGTGTCAAATGCAGGACATTTGATAAGCGTTATGCCCCATGCAATGCAGCACACTTTGACAGTCATGGAATTCCATTTCATTTGTACCACATGTCTTGGTGTAATCAAAAGAGCTTTGCTCCATGGTGGGGATCTGAAATCTGTAGTTGGACAGCCTTCATCAGCAAGTGGACAAAATCTCTGACAGTACTTAGCCAACTTAACAGTCTGAAATGGTCTGACACCAACTTAACTGTCTGGAGGTGTCTGAGATCAGACTGAGGGTCTGGAATAAGACCATCCAGACCACTCCAGACCACTCAGACCACTCCAGACCAATCAGACCACTCAGTCAGTAAGTCAGACAGTGTGTCAGACCACCCAGACCACTCAGTCAGTAAGTCAGACAGGACATCAGACCACCCAGACCATTCCAGACCAATCAGACCACTCAGTCAGTAAGTTAGACATTATGTCAGACCACCCAGACTGTTCCAGACCACTCAGACCACTCAGTCAGTAAGTCAGACAGTGTGTCAGACCACCCAGACCATTCCAGACCATTCAGATGATTCAGACAGTAAGTCAGACAGTAAGTCAGACCATCCAGACCATCTCAGACCACTTAGACCACTCAGTCAGTAAGTCAGACAGTACATCAGACCACCCAGACCATTCCAGACCACTCAGACCACTCAGTCAGTAAGTCAGACAGTACGTCAGACCACCCAGACCATTCCAGACCATTCAGACCACTCAGTCAGTAAGTCAGACAGTGTGTCAGACCACCCAGATCATTCAAGACCAGTAAGACCATTCAGTCAGTAAGTCAGTCAGTGTGTCAGCTTATCTAGAGCATTCTAGACCACTCAGATCAGTCAGTCAGTAAGTCAGACAGGGTGTCAGACCATCCAGAGCATTCAGATAGCAAGTCAGTCAATGTGTCAGACCATCCAGAGCATTCCGGACCACTCAGGCTGGTCAGACAGTAGATCAGATCATTCAGTCAGCCAGTGTGTCAGACCATCCAGAGCATTCCAGATCACTCAGACTAGTCAGTCAATAAGTCAGTCAGTGTGTCAGACCATTCCAGACCATTCCAGAGCACTCAGACCAGTCAGTCAGTCAGTATGTTGGTATGTCAGCCCATCCAGAGCATTCCAGACCAGTCAGTGCACTCAGTATGTCTGTCAGGATAGCAAGTAAATTTTATTAACATGTCTATGTAGTAAGTGGCAATACAAAGTGTGCTAAGCATTAAATACACTGTATCTATATTATTGTTTTTGTCATTGCATTAGCAAGTGTAGTACAAAGAATAAATATTATATTATACTAATGGTCATTGTCATTGTCATGTTGGTGGTGGGGTGACCGCGGTGGCTATGTGTCAGAAGTATCTGACAATCTGGTGTCGTCACGGTGGTGTGTTGTCAAGCTTGGATCAGCCCTGAGCCATATACCTCTTATTTAACCTTCATTTGTTTGACTGATTGTGATTAGTATTCATGTACCTTGCCACGTACCTTCGACACGGCTCTCCAAGCCCATTATTTAGTCTGTCATGTGTTGACCCAAGCACCTCAGCCTTCATCTCTGAAGCTGAGGTGAGACCCATATCTATTATTCACTACGAGTACTACACTAACTATCCTACTTAGCTTCACCTGATTGTACTTGTCTTTAGGTATTGAATATAGCCTTCGTCTCCGAAGCTGAGCTTCACCTGATTGTACTCATCTTTAGCCATCCGCTGTACCTCGTAACCTCTGTTAGGTTATGAGCCCTGCTGTCAACATGAGTTCTGATAACACCCGTGAAGATTTGTATACTGTTCCCAAACTTGAACCCGATGGTTGTAACTGGATTATATTCAAGAATTGGATTGAGTGGGCACTTGCTGCCTGTGGAGTCGCCTCACATCTTGATGCGAAGAAAGCTCCAAAGCCATCTCCACCTGCTGACTTGACGCAACAGGATGCCTATGAGATTGAGCTTGCTGCTTGGGAAAAGACTGAGTTTACTTGCCGCCAGCAACTTGCTCAGGCCTTACCTGACTCTACCTTGTGGAAAACCATTGTCACGGAATTTGAGTCAAAGACTGTCCTTGTCCAAGCTGACTTGTGTGCCCACTTCCAGTCCCTTAAATGTGCCGAGAAAGGGGACCTCCGAGCTCATCTGGATAAGCTCCAATCCATGCACAAAGAGCTTGCAGCTGTGGGAGTCAGTCTGTCAGACAACGAGTACACCTCTACTATCATTCGCTCTTTACCAGCTCACTATGCTAATTATACTGCACATCTATCTGTGTCAGCCCATCTCCTCAAGAAAACCTTGAAACCCGATGACACAATGTGTTACCTAACTCAGGAATACGATCGTTTGAATGCTGGAAAAGCTGAGTCATCAAAAGGCAAAAAGGGGGTTGCTTTCACTGCTTTGAGTAATGGCTCTGGCAACCATGGTCAGAAGCCAAAACAAAAGAAGGGGGCATGCTGGAACTGTGGTGGTAATGGCCACAAGAAGGACCAGTGCCCTAGCCCTAGCCAGGACGGCAAGGAGAAGCCGAGCACCAGCGGGAAAGATTCATCGAAGGACTTGAAAACTGGAAAGAACCAGCCAAGCATGTCAAAGGGAAACTCTGCCAATGCTGCCGAGTTTGAAGAGGATGGTGCCTGGGCAGCGTGCGCAATCAGTTCCGATGAGGAAGCTGATGAACTATTCATTGAAATAACAGATTATGAGTCATCTGACTTGGAGTTTTGGTTCTCCAAGACGGAGGATGATGACACCCTGTTGAAGCAATACCTATGTACATAGAGGAACTGCTACTCCAACTCACCTGTTGGGTGGAGTGCACAACCTGAGATGGTAGCGGTAGCTGGTTAAGAGCTGTTATATTATATAAGCGGTGGATGCTGTTTATATACAACAAATAGTGTGACGCGTGACTGTGATGCGTGACATGTGACATGTAACATCTACTCTAAAGAGGACTATTACTAAGTCTACACTAATATGGGTCGCAGTCTTGCGCGCACTTCGTCGACGGTTTACACCGGGTGCACGTGCAACTTCAACACTCCCCCTCGCTGTGCTGCACGTAGAGCACTTCAGCGAATAAGGCGCTAGATGCTGCCAGAGGGAAATTGTAAGCCTAGTTGAGCTCTGAACTTCGCGAATTTCTCGCGGGGTAAGTTCTTGGTGAGCAGATCGGCAGGATTCTCAGCACCATCAATAAAGAATAGTTCCATGTTACCTTTCGCGACTGACTCGTGGATTCCATGGTAGCGGATGTCGATGTGCTTGGAGCGAGGCTCCGTTACAGGGTTGGATGCCATGAATATGGACCCCTGATTATCACCGCAAATCGGGATAGCTTTCAGCTTATAGCCGAGCTCACCGAGTAGACTCCGAATCCAGGTAACTTGGCGAGCGCAATCACTCAAAGCCATGTATTCGGCTTCAGTGGATGAGTACGCAATAGTCTTCTGCGCACAAGAAGTCCAACTGATCAAGCCATCTGCAAGCTTCAGGTAGAAACCTGTCTGCGAGAGGCGAGAGGTAGGGTCTGATCCCCAATCTGAGTCCGTGCATGCAATCAGGCCAGCACCGGATCCACCATTGTACACTAGGGAGTAATTAGGTGTACCAATCAAGTAGCGACAGATATAAAGCGCTTTGGAGAGGTGATCCTGGGATGGGTTCGCGGCATGGCACGAGAGGTGCATGACTGCAAAGGCAATGTCGGGCCTAGTGCCTAACATAAGGTACAGGAGGGACCCAATAACCGTCTGGAAACGGGAGTGGAGTTCCGCATCAACAGGCTCTGTATTTTTGGCGGCATAGTAGCCAGCCGGCAGTGGGGTGCTTGCGGACTTTGCATTGAGCATGCCGCAGCGTTCAATGACCTTTTGGAGGTACATGCATTGGTCCAAGTGGATAGCGCGACCCTTGCGAGTGATTCGCATTCGGAGGAACTCCTTAGGTTCTCCAAGGTCTCTGCACTCCCATTTGCGCATGAACTGCGCTTTAATGGCATCAACAACAGCCTTGTTAGGGCCGCAGAATAAAGCGTCGTCAACGTAGATAATACCAATGATGATGTTGGTGCCTTTCTTCTTGTAGAAGAAGATGCCTGCTTCAGACTTAAGGCGCTCAAACCCGAGCTCTTTGAGAGACTCATCAAGTGTGCGCCACCAAGCTAGGCCGGCCTGTTTGAGGCCATAGAGGGCACGCCAGAGGCAGAGCACTTTGCGCTCTTGCCCGGGAACTGCAAACCCTTCGGGTTGTTCCATGTAGATCTCTTTGTCGAGCTTGCCATACAAGTAGGCGCTCTGAACGTCGAGTCCAGTGATATACCAGTTTTCAAGTGCAGCAAGCGCAAGCATGAGGCGCACTGTTTCAAAGCGCACGACTGGTGAGAAGACCTGGTCGAAATCTAATCCCTCGACCTGGGAGAAGCCTTTCGCTACTAAGCGGGCTTTCTTGCGGCCATCCGACTTCACGTCGAAGACCCATCGATTCTTAATGACCTTCCGGTCTCGGGGACGGTCAACTAGCTCAAAGACCTTGCGCTTTCGCAGCACGTCGAGCTCTTCTTGGCAAGCAAGTCGCCAGAGTTTCTGCTCAGCTTGGGGTAAGCGAGCAATGTCCTTATAGGACCAGTTGCGGACACTCTCATATTGAGGCTCGTGGGTTTCGAGGGCTTTGCTTATCAGATAACAGACTAGGTTTGCTCCCCCTTCCTCGCACATCTTTTGCACATCTTCCTCACTGGGTGTTGCAGAGGTGTCGGGGAAACCACCAGGAACATGGTCTGGTGTGTCCGGTTGTGGGGGTCTAGGGACCTCACCCACTGTTTCTCGCCATCGAGAGGCACTTTCGATATCCCGGAGTTGCTTGACGGGATGTCGCTGCTCACCATACACGTTACCAGGGCGCAATGGCGCTCTACGTTCACGTTGGGGGCGGGCAGGTATATTAACTGCAGGGGGTCGCGGCGCATTCTGGCAGCGTTCAGCTCGGCCAGGGCGCTGCAGTGCCGGAGGTGGCGGATTTCTCGCCGGTGAAGGTGTTCTCGGTGCCGGTGGAGGCACTGGAGATGGTGTACAGGGAGGATTTATTTGATCAGGCTCTTCCTCAGGAGCCTCAGGGTCCTCGTGCTTTGGATCGTCATCCTGCGCTTGGGGATGTGGGTAGCCATGGTCGTGTTCCACATCGTCATCACTGTCAATATCATCAGGGGGATTCCCTGGTCAATCAGTGGCTGGTTTCGGATTTACCCTTCCGAAAGGGTTCTCGAGAGGTTCACGCCTGTTTTTGGGGCAGCGAGGGAAGTGACGCTCGTCAAAGACGGCGTGAGCAGCGGTAAACACTGCATTGGTGGAGCGCATAAACAAGAAATTGCGCTCATTGCCAGGGGCAACACCGACATAAGTCATTAGCTCCGACTTGGGAGCCATCTTATTTGCTCGAGCTGAGGCTGGGAGGTAGACGAATGCTCCACAGCCAAACACATGTAGGTGGTCGATGTTAGGCATCTCCCCCTTAAGCATTTCATGGGGGGTGCGCCATCGCAGGCGAGCTACCGGAGTACGGTTGTAAAGGTGAGTTGCGTGAGCGAACGCAAATTCCCACCAGGAGTCAGGAATGCAGGCTTGATGCCACATAGACTCAGCTTTGTCCATGAGAGTGTGCCCTAAATGCTCGGCGTGGCCATTCTGCATGGGGGTTCTTGGAGCACTTTGGTATATTTTAATTCCTTTCTCAAGGAGTGCTCGATCAAATAGATCGGATTTATATTCTCTGCCGGCATCGGACATCCATCCAACGACATGCGTATCATGTTGGATGCGCACCATTTCGAGGAAATCTTTGGCAGCCGTAATCGCTGCAGCTTTGGAGTGAAGAGGCATAGTCCAGGCATGAGAGGTATAGTCGTCGTAGAAGGTGATAACATATCTGAACTTCCGGTACGACGTAACTGGGAAGGATTTCAGGTCAGAGTGCACTAGCTCGAAGGGCTTAGAAGCATGTCTTTCGTTCTCTGGGAAAGCTCGATTGGGCATCTTGCCAAGAGCACATCCAGGGCAAACACAGTCCTCAGTAGGAAAGTGAATCTCCGGGAAGCGCTGCGTATGCGTTTGCGCGCGTCGGAGTACTTCCTTCGAGGGGTGCCCAAATCTCCGGTGCATAATGTCGTAATCGACTTTGCTCACGGAGGCAATATAGTTAGATCTAATTATCGGGATAGATCTAATCCCAAAAATGACGTTGCGATCGTCTTCTGGGTCTGGCCCAAACCATAGGCGTTCAGCTTTATGGATGAGGCTAATGCCTCGCTTATCGCCAGTGACTTTGTAGTTACGCTGGAGCATTTCGCCCATAGAAATGAGGCGTGCAGTAGCACCTGGCATATGGAGCACTTGGGTGAGTGTAATAACTTTCTCATCCCCAGAGTTGTGGTCTAGGCACCAGAGTAGTACCGTGCCAATGCCAGCAATTAGTGCTACACCATTAGCCGTTTTGGCGTAGTGCGCTCGCTTTAGCGCATTATAGGAGGCGAAATCGCCTATGTCACCGGTGAAGTGGCGTGATGCACCAGAGTCTAGGAGCCAGAAGGCACCAGATAGTTCACTATCATCGACCATTTTTCCCTTACATCCAGCACAGTGTGCATTTGTTTCATGCGAACACAAACAGATATATGCTTTACTCGAGATACGACATGACATATTATAGTTACTACTCGCTATATACAGTGACGGCGTATAGCGCACATGTAAAGGGAGCATGTCAGTGTCGATCAGCACGCGTGCAGAAGGTACTTGCCTGAAGAGGCTGGCCTCCGCGCCCATCGCCATTGATGTCGCGTTGTAGCGGTCGAGGACCATCGCGTCGATTTTGTCGAACTCGTCGTCGGCGAAGGGCTCGTGGGCGAATGGTTCATCATCCCCAAGGGAGATGGCATCCTCCTCATACATGGTGATGCGCTCCTCGAGACGAGGGCGCTTCAACGAGGAGGGACCTGCCTCAGGCTGGTCCAGGTTCGCACTTGCCATCGACACAACTTGGTCGAGGGTGCAGATGGTCTGGCAGGAGGGCTCTACCCCCAGACGGTGTGCCAAATCGAAGGCCTTGATAGTATTTTCGAAAGCGGGGGGGCCATAGTGGGCAGCACCGGGAGTGTGAGCCAAGGCGCAAGGGTCGACAGTGGGCTCTGGTCCATCATAGTGGACGTAAGTGGCGAAGGCTGCTTGCTGGGCGTTCTCACGGCGAGCGCGAGCCTTCTTACCGCCATGGCGTGTGCGGCCTCCTTGTCCTTGGGCAGGAGCATTTCCGCTCATACCGCCGTTGGACCCGCCTTGCTGCTGCTGCCTCTGGGGCTGCTGCTGCTGCTGGGCGAACTTGGGGTCAGCTGGCTTGCGCTTCACAGCGCTAAGCTTGTTGGCCTGTGGGCCCTTACCACCGGTGCGCGAAGAGGCACCTTTCTGCTCAAATGAGAGCGTGGCAGCCTTGATGATCCCGTCGGGCTTCAGATTCTTGATCTCGTCAGGCGACGTCTGGCTAAGAATTTGAGCTACAACCTCCATAGTAGGAGGGAGCTTGCAGAGGATGATCATTGCCTGCACGGGGGCAGGAAACTTGAAGCCGGCGTTTTTGAGGTAAGCGAAGTGGCTAAGCACTTTGGTGATAGCCGGAGCGGGGTGAGAGCCAGCGGGGATGGTGGTCGCCAGGAGCTTGCTAAGCTCAGCATAGGCGGAGCCGATGGGCGCCGAAGTTCTTCTTTAGGTGGTCCCAGACATCCTTAACGTTGTCGAGGTTGGAGACAGCGACCTGGATAGAGGGGGCGAGGCGCAAGGTGATATTACCGAGCGCTCTCTCGGTGTTGTCGTCCCATTCCTTACGGTCATCGTGACTGGCAACGGGTTGCGTCGTCGAGTAAATGTACCATTGGCCTTGTGCCCGGAGGTAGGCCTGCATAGAGGTGTGCCACTGCTGCCAGTTGGAGCCAGTGAACACGGGGACCATCTTGTCAAGAGCGCTAGACATGGTGATATTCTGTTGGGTGTCAATGGAGTCAGCAAGTGAATGTGACAACGGACAAGCAAGAAAAGAAGAAACACCTGAGTGCTAGTGAAAGCACTTCTGTCAACAGCTAACTCAAGACTAGGTCATGCCAGCACAAGTCGTCGACGATGTTCGCCATGGTTGGCGCAAGTCATTCACGAACTTCGCCTGTGGCAATACAGGTGCTCAACTAGGAGCTCACTGTCTGGCGCAAGTCGTCGACCGACTTCGCCTTGTGGCTGTGCAGGGGCTCAGCTAGGAGCTCACTGTGGTCCACAGCGTCAAGCTAGTTAAAGCGACGCTCAGGGAGCTGGAGCGCTGCCTGGTGCATTGCTGCACACAGTGTGCTCACAGGGCTCATAACCTGTTGAAGCAATACCTATGTACGTAGAGGAACTGCTACTCCAACTCACCTGTTGGGTGGAGTGCACAACCTGAGATGGTAGCGGTAGCTGGTTAAGAGCTGTTATATTATATAAGCGGTGGACGCTGTTTATATACAACAAATAGTGTGACACGTGACTGTGACGCGTGATGTGTGACATGTAACATCTACTCTAAAGAGGACTATTACTAAGTCTACACTAATATGGGTCACAGTCTTGCGCGCACTTCGTCGACGGTTTACACTGGGTGCACGTGCGACTTCAATACACCCCACATGTGGCTGTTATGAGCGAGAATGGTGCAACTTTGGTCACCATAGTAGCTCCTTTGGCCACCGAGAGTGTGGATGAACCTGGTCTGGCTGCTGCTGCAGGCCCTGGCTCTCATGATCCAAACCGAGTTATTGAACTCTATGATTCTGGCACTACCCACCACCTATCCCCTTATCAAGACCGTTTCATCACATTCTGACCTATCCCTCCGAAGGGCTTTGATGCCGCAAACCAGCAGTCGTTTAGTGCCACCAGTGTTGGGGACATGTTAGTCGAAGTCCCTAACAGTGTGGAAGCATCCACCATATGACTCACCAAGGTGTTATACTCTCCAGAAGTGGGATACACACTGGTTTCAATCGGCCGGATTGACGATGCTGGGTGCACAACTACCTTTGGAAAGGGAGTATGCACAATCTCTGCCCCAAGTGGCAAAGTCCTAGGTCAAATCCCCAAGACGACTCGTGAACTATACAAGGTGGTACATGATGTTAGTAATGGGAGTGCAAATGTGGCTGCCGAGAGACTCACCACACTGGAGTTGCACCACCACATGGGGCATATCGTGCCTGAAACTGCCAAATGTCTGGCTACAAAAGGCTTCGTGACTGGACTTGTGCTCACTGATTCTACCGATGGCTCAAAAATGTTTTGCAAGCCTTGTGTTGCTGCTAAATTGAAGTGTCAACCTGTTGCTAAGGAGCAACAGGGGGAGCGAGCAACAATTTATGGTGGCGAAGTTCATTCAGACCTGTGGGAACCAGCCCCAATCGAGTTGCTGGGTGGTCGTCAATACTACGTCAGTTATACGGACGATAAGACGCGCAAAACGACCCTTTACCTCCTGCGGGAGAAATTGGAGACCTTCGAGACCTATAAGAGGTACAAAGCTTGGGTCAGGAACCACCGCAATGCAGTAATTAAGGTCCTATGCACCGATCGGGGAGGCGAGTACCTTAGCAATGAGTTCACAGCTCATTTGGAGGCCCAGGGAACCGAATGTGTACTTACTGTGCATGACACACCACAGCAAAACGGAGTTGCCGAGCGGTTGAATGGAATCTTGGTTGAAAAAGTTCGTGCCATGTTATATGACTCTGGGTTACCTCATTTACTGTGGGGAGAGGCTGTGAATCATGCGACTTGGCTGAAAAATCGTACCTCGACGAAAGCACTCGAAGGCAAGACACCTTTTGAGGCTGTACATGGAAACACACTGAATCTTGCAGGGCTGCCAGTCTGGGGCGCCCGCATGTGGGTCCATGTTGCGGATGCATCAAAAATAGACAGCCGTGCCTGTTTGGGGCGCTGGGTTGGCTATGATAGCCAGAGCAGGGGCCACTGCGTGTATTGGCCTGATAGAAGGTCAGTAACAGTTGAACGGAGTGTCCGATTCGAAACGAGCGAGGTAGACTTACCTCCAGCGCATGGAAACATCGCATTTGATGGGGAGGGAGGTGTGGCTGGCAACTGCACCACTCCCAGTGCTGAAATCACTCCAAACGATTCGAATTTGGGTGAAAAATCAGCTAAAAGCGACGAAAACTCACCTTTGGATGGACCTGGACCCTCCCACTCAGAATTGGATGATCACAGCATGAATACGGACACGTCAGCAATGTCTGGACGCCCTCAGTGCACCCGTAACCTGTCCCAATATGTGTGAGACATCCTATCTGGTGTAGGATCAGCAACAGGTCCCAATACTCACTCTGGCTTACCTCCTGGTGTACAAGCGCCATCCCTTGATGAAAACATGTCGAAGGGCGATGGGAAAGCCCTAGACAATGTTGTTGAAGAGTTGGGAATGGCCTCTGCAGTCACTGAAGTGATTGGACTTGAACCAAGGAGTGTGGAGGAGGCAAGAAAGCATCCTGACTGGCCAAAGTGGGAAGAGGCAATAAATGCCAAATTGGGACAGCTGGAAATGCCAAATTGGGACAGCTGGACACCATGGGGACTTGGGAGGTTGTGGATAAGCCTGCAGGAGTGAACATGGTCAGGAGTAAGTGGGTATTTAAGGTAAAAAACGACGCGACTGGAAACATCAAGTGGTACAAGGCACGACTTGTTGCATAGGAGTACACTCAGGTCCCTGGTGTCAATTACTTCAATACATTCGCACCCGTTGCCAAGCTCACGTCGATTTGAACTGTCCTTGCCCTAGCTGCCCGTCATGACTGGGAGATCCACCAGGTCGAGTGCTTATCTCAATGGCGCATTTGAAGATGCTGAAGTTATCTACATGCATCAACCACCTGGCTTCCCTATCTCCGACTGCCCTGGAAAGGTTCTACACCTACTTCGACCCTTGTATGGACTCAAGCAAAGTGGTTGCCACTGGTATGAGAAGCTTTGCAAACTTCTCAAGGAGGCTGGTTTCCGATGATGCGAATCTAACCATGCTGTGTTCATCAGGCACAAAGGTGACACTCTAGGAATCATTACTATCCATGTCGACGATATGATGATCATTGCCAGCTCAACCCGTCTTGTGCAGGATATCAAGCACTGTCACACACCAAACAGGTTTGGTACAGTGAACATGGAAGATAACACCTATATCGAATGATCCTTATGTGAAGGATAAGCATGACGGACCCTCATTGTAGCCATCTATCACACAAGAAGACTATCCTGATGCGAGAAATGAATGCCAATGCAGACAGTCATCTATCGCACGAGAACTGCCAAGAAGCAGAAGAAACTGAAGGAATGACATCAATTGTGGTATGAGAAAGAAATGCACACATCTGCAGTCCAACTCCCATACCAGAACGATCAAAGAAGCCGAAGAATTGATGGAGAAACGAAGGAGAAAGAGAAGAAATGATTTTTAGCGCCCAAATGTCATTTGTAGGCGCCCAGTGCCAGCATTCCGATATTTTGAATAGCTCCATCGTTTCTGAAGCTATCAGGCACGTGACTATACCGTCAGAGAGCCTAGAATGTGGTCTATCTGCCTGTTAAGTTCCGATGCAAATCTGTTCATTTTCCACGGAGATATTTCCCCTGCAATCCAGACATTCACTTCATCGCTCACTATGGAGTCCGTGTTTTCTCTGGATCATTTCTCCGCTATTGCTGCAGATCTCCACTATGTCCTGCTCTTAGGACAGCCTCTCCCAGAGTTCCCGTGCACTGCCTGGCACATATCTTCCCAGCCTGCTCCCTCAGTCCCCCTCGTTCTCGGTCAGCGCGTTCTCCTCATCAGTCCTGTGTCAAGGACGTACTTTGGTCATCTTAGGTCTATTGTCAAGCTTGAGAAGTCTTCTCTGGTCGTCTCTGTGTCCCCTGAGCCCTCGGCATATGGTCCCTTCCTCCCAGATACTTGCCATGTCCATCTTCCTCTGTCATTCGTCTTGCTTCCCTGGATGCGTCAAATTCAATACTCTATCCGCTTCCCTACTTTCAGATGATGTCCCCCAGCACCATGACAGTTATGCCCCCACTTTATAGTGCTATTAGGAAGAAGAACCCTCTCATTCTTTCCCAGAAGAGAGCTCGTCAAGGGAGCCCATGGTTGCGCTTCAGCGGCGCTAGAACACATGCACTATACCTTAGTGTATGCTGACCCCCCAAAAGACCTCTGGACCCCTGGTACCCTTCTTGTGGCTGTTTTGTCTCGGATCAATCCCCCTGTTTATCTCAGATCTTCCACATTGTTGTCCCATCAAATTCCTGATGGTACACAGCCCCCCCATCAAACTTCTTAGGCTGTGCATCAATGAGTCCTTCTGCTGTGCAGTGACTCATCCCTTGCTTACTGATGCTCTCTTGTCATCAGTATTACTCTATCCCTTTCGCATTTTTGGTATATTACTCAGCTGATGACTCACTCCCTTACCAATCAATCTTGTCATGCAGCTTACTCATTCCTTTACTCAGCAGCTTATTCATGCTCCCTATGCTTACTCATTCCTGCTTATCCCTTGCTTACTGATTGCTTACTAACCCCTTACAAAGCTCTTACCAATCCCTTACCAATCCTTGACAAATTCTGCTTACTCCCTTCTCTTTTTTGTACTTTAATGCTGTGCCCCCCCATGTATTTAAACCCCTGGGCTCAGCCCAGTGAAAAAAGACCCAATTGCACGAAATTATCCCTCTCTCAGACTCTCTCAATCAGTATCCCCTCAGCTCTTTGAGTCTTGTAGGCTTCAGTGAAGGTCTAAAGGCTCTGATATCTCAAGTTTATTCAATCCATTCAAGTCCAAGTATTTCTCTAGGCTCAAGCAGAGCCTAGCCAGTCAATCCTTCATCTCTCATTGCTTCTGGACGTCAGGAGCCCCCTTGTCCCCTTGCTGCACCAATCTCTAGGTGTAGTATTGCTGTTTCAGTCTCAGTCAACCCAATCCCTGCTTTGACACTTCCTAGGCTTTAGGAAGAGTCCAGACCCCTATCCACTTTGTCTTCTATTACTCCTGTACCCCAGGAGTATCCTGCATCACCCTGTTGATGTAGATCCCCTTTCCCCTTTCCCCCTCCTCAGCACATCCTCTCTGGACACCGTGGAGGTAAACCACCACTCGCACATTTTCGTAGTCCTTTGTTGGTGTTGTGTTTGGGTTATTACTCCAATCCAAATCCACACTTTGACTCACAGCAAACTCCTCGCGAGCCTTCTTCTCCGCCTCCTCCTTGGCCTTCCACTCCACCTCTGCACAAGCTTGCTGCTCTGCCTCTGCCTGCCTCTTCCTCTCTGCCTTTTCGCACGCTCACCTCACTGCCTCTTCACACTCCTGGCGTGCCCGTTCCTCCGCCTCCACCTTCGCCTGCTTGCAACGCCTCTTCTCCGCTCTCTTCACGTTTGCCACGTCATCTTCGTCATCCATCAGGGCTCGGAGCTCCTCCGACTTTGCTCTTGCCCAGTCCCTGGACTCGGTTGTGCTGGCAGTGGGGGTGGTGGTTTGCGTAGGTGCAGACATAGTAATAAAGGAGTAAGGAAGTTGGGGGTGGAAACCAAAAACCAGTCTGTTCTTATAGAACCCCATTTCACACTCAGACAATCGACTCTGGACTCCACATTGTTCTAAGTGACCACACAACAGCCTCATGGGTTCGGCCCCTAAGAGGGGGATACTGTCAAGACCATGTCCAACTCCGGACTCTTATCCAGTTACTCTGGTCGTGTCGCAGTACTACAGCTCAACTCTGGACCTCTGCGCATAACTCTGGTCCCGGACACGCACATATCCTTCCGCTAAGTGCGACCCTTTGCATTAGCCTCAATCCAGTCATTACCACACTTCCCCATCCACCCTGTTGTACCGTGAGTTCTCTGTGTCCCATTTATATCTTCTACCTTGTAGTATTTTCTCTGGACCTTACTTATTTTTGTTGGACCTGACCTAGTCCCAACTCCGGTTGTTCCTTGTCTGCCCTTTGGGCTGTTTACTTGTCACCGTAAATACTCGACCCTAGTTCTCCATAGTATAAGTACCCTGTACTCCATCCTGTAAACCTCAGTCTGAAATCAACTTAGTCTCTACTCCCGTACTCTGTCTGTCTCCGTCTCCATTTCCACCTGACCGGAACCTACGCAAGGGATCAACGCTTGATCCTCTTGTCGTTGAATCCAATCGGTCTCAACTCCGGCTGGACTAAACCCCTTGTCCAGCATCTGCCCTTCTCCTTCGTCCGTTTCTGTCTGGACTTGACTGGACCCCCTACTGGAGTAGACCTGGACTTGACAGGTGACGACAACCCCAATGCCACCAGCAATAGCACGGCGGGGGCGACTAACAACAATGATGGCCACCACCCCTACCACCAACACCCATTGTTGCCATCGTCACCTACCGGTCCCTAATATATTTACTTAGATTACTTAGTATAATTACATAGTATAATTTGTATGGCTTGATGTGATTGGCTTATTAATCTCTTGGTCTGACTTGGTGTCTTAAGCAACTGAACTTAGTCTCTTGGCACTTCTGACTTGGCTTGTCATTCTTGACAAAAATATCCAAGCCAATAAGCTTGATTAAGCTGCAATCAAGACTGATAAAGCATTTTGAGTCTTGCTGATGCCAACCTAGGAGTGTGGTCAGCCTCCTGAGAGTTACCTGTTCTCTTGCCTATTGATTCTGCCAAAGCCAAGCAATATTTATCTTTGTAGCTATGTTGTGATCAGCATAGCATCATAATAGTAGACTGATGATAAGTCCCTTAATGTCATTAAGGTCACTGACAAAGCCAAATCAAGCATTTATCAGGCAGATGCAAGATAGAAAAGTACACATCATTGGGTTATCCATTGGGCAAGCATAAATAAAGTCTGCCTGTGATTATATAGCATGGTCAGATTTGAGGATGTATGACTTTCAATTGTCATTTGCAATTCTTTCTTGAGCTGTAATTGTAATTTCTTATCTTTCTCTGTCAATTAGATAGGCATAGATAACTGATTGTCACCTGATGATCATGGATGATCAATAAATATCAGATTTACATGAATTTACCAACTACATCAGGCTATATCTGTGCTTTAAAGCTCCCCTGATGAGTGTGCGTGCATCTCGATCGTGCTGGACTTCGAAGCCTAGCAACCAGTGGATTTCACCAAGATTGGAAATCTCGACTTTACCTTTCAACTGGCGCTGTGAGTCAAAGTGTGGATTTGGGTTGGAGTAATAACCCAAACACAACACCAACAAAGGACTATGAAAATGTGCGAGTGGTGGTTTACCTCCACGGTGTCCAGAGAGGATGTGCTGAGGAGGGGGAAAGGGGAAAGGGGATCTACACCAACAGGGTGATGTAGGATACTCCTGGGGTACAGGAGTAATAGAAGACAAAGGGGATAGGGGTCTGGACTCTTCCTAAAGCCTAGGAAGTGTCAAAGCAGGGATTGGGTTGACTGAGACTGAAACAGCAATACTACACCTAGAGATTGGTGCAGCAAAGGGGCAGAGATGCCTCTGATGTCCAGAGGCGAGGAAGATTGACTGGTATGAAGCCTAGACTCCGCTTGAGCCTAGTATAAAGAATAGATCTTGAATAACTTGGATAAACTTGACAATATTGAGCCTTTAGACCTTCACTGAAGCCTACAAGGACTCAAAGACTGAAGGGATACTGATTGAGAGAGTCTGAGAGAGGGATAATTTCGTGCAATTGGGTCTTTTTTCACTGGGCTGAGCCCAGGGGTTTAAATACATGGGGGGGCACAGCATTAAAGTACAAAAAAGAGAAGGGAGTAAGCAGAATTTGTCAAGGATTGGTAAGGGATTGGTAAGAGCTTTGTAAGGGGTTAGTAAGCAATCAGTAAGCAAGGGATAAGCAGGAATGAGTAAGCATAGGGAGCATGAATAAGCTGCTGAGTAAAGGAATGAGTAAGCTGCATGACAAGATTGATTGGTAAGGGAGTGAGTCATCAGCTGAGTAATATACCAAAAATGCGAAAGGGATAGAGTAATACTGATGACAAGAGAGCATCAG
Organism: Scleroderma bovista; assembly: GCA_037178675.1. Lineage (NCBI taxonomy): Eukaryota > Fungi > Basidiomycota > Agaricomycetes > Boletales > Sclerodermataceae > Scleroderma > Scleroderma bovista. Next base: position 63,180 of record JAYMGJ010000039.1, on the reverse strand, counting down.
TAAGCAAGGGATGAGTCACTGCACAGCAGAAGGACTCATTGATGCACAGCCTAAGAAGTTTGATGGGGGGGCTGTGTACCATCAGGAATTTGATGGGACAACAATGTGGAAGATCTGAGATAAACAGGGGGATTGATCCGAGACAAAACAGCCACAAGAAGGGTACCAGGGGTCCAGAGGTCTTTTGGGGGGCCAGCATACACTAAGGTATAGTGCATGTGTTCTAGCGCCACTGAAGCGCAACCATGGGCTCTCTTGACGAGCTCTCTTCTGGGAAAGAATGAGAGAGGGTTCTTCTTCCTAATAGCACTATAAAGTGGGGGTGTCAAGACCGGTTCTCCTCGACGATCTTACTAGGAGGTCCAGAGGTGCAGGGAACTAATGAGGAGGTAAGTCCAGACACTAGTAGGTGCTAGTTAGTGCAGAGAGTCAAGTCCGGGTCAAACGAACGAAGTCCGGGCACTAGAGAAGCACAGGGAGTAAGTCCGGGTTTTTGCAGAGTAAGTCCGGACCGTGGGAAAGTGGTCCGGAGTTGAGTGCAGTTTGTCCGGAGCGAAGGACATCCCAGAGGTGGGATAAGTCCTGAGAGGTCTAGCGTCGAGTCTGGGACAGAGGTGGCTTTTGCCCTCGTGCAAGTAGGAGACTTGCTAGGATCGGACATAGGACCAAGGGGACGAGATAGGATGGAGGCCGGAGTTGGCCGGAGTTCAGGAGTTCAGATGAACAGATGGATTAGGAGAGCATAATGGGTAGTACAGAGTGGGGAGTATCTTAGTCGAGATTTGATCTAAGGAAACTACTAGGCCGGAGTATAGTAGTTTATATAGTAAATGAGAACTAGGGTGAGTATATACGGTGACAAGTAAACACCTTAGTTGGGACAAGGGACAGAGCAGAAATGGACAGGAAAATAAAGCAGGTACAGGAAAATAAACCGGAGCGGGAGCAGACACGGGGAACTAGAGATACAGGGACGACGGAGGAAAAGCAGGGACAGTGAAGTAAAGGGAACTAGGTTGGAAGAGGACAGGTAAGGGTTGGAGGTGGACTTAACTAATGTTAAGTCCGGAGCGATGTCCAGGACCGGAGGAAGTGGGACCGGAGGAAGTGGGACCGGAGGAAGTGGGACCGGAGGAAGTGCACGAGCGGAGGGAGTGCACAGGTGGAGGAAGGGCGGAGTAGCTGGAGGAAGGTCCGGAGTTGGACATGGAAATGTCCTAAGCCTTTGGTGGACCTGACAGAGGAAGTGGAGCAGGAGCAGGAGCAGAACTGAGCCGGAGTTGGATGTACCAGCCGGAGTTGGGCTACGTCGCAGACAAGGCTAAGGGAGTGGCCGGACTGAAACCGGAGTAGCGACTAGTGGTAGGTACAGGTCTGACATGGAGGAGTTAGACCGTGGATCTGTCTGTAGGAAGACAGGGGTTAGTCCTGAGGCGGAGATGGACGTAGTGACCGGAGTTGAGCTGGAGTGCAGCTATAGGGCTGGAGATGGCCGGACTAGATCCGGAGTTGCATCTATGCCTAAGGAGAGGTCAGGCGGGCCATGGTTAGACCGGAGTTGCGACTGGAAAAGTATGGATATGACAGGGGGCATAACTGTCATGGTGCTGGGGGACGTCGTCTGAAAGTAGGGAAGCGGATAGAGTACTGAATTTGACGCATCCAGGGAAGCGAGACGAATGACAGAGGAAGATGGACATGACAAGTATCTGGGAGGAAGGGACCATAGGCTGAGGGCTCAGGGGACACAGAGATGACCAGAGAAGACTTCTCAAGCTTGACAATAGACCTAAGATGACCAAAGTACGTCCTTGATGCAGGACTGACGAGGAGAACGCGCTGACCGAGAACGAGAGGGACTGAGGGAGCAGGCTGGGAAGATATGTGCCAGGCAGTGCACGGGAACTCTGGGAGAGGCTGTCCTAAGAGCAGGACATAGTGGAGATCTGCAGCAATAGTGGAGAAATGATCCAGAGAAAATACGGACTCCATAGTGAGCAATGAAGCAAATGTCTGGATTGTGGGGGGAATATCTCTGTGGGAAATGAACAGATTTGCATCGGAACTTGACAGGCAGATAGACCACGTTCTAGGCTCTCTGATGGTATAGTCACATGCCTGATAGCTTCAGAAACAACGGAGCTATTCAAAATATTGGAATGCCAGCACTGGGCACCTAAAAATGACATTTGGGTGCTAAAAATCATTTCTTCTCTTTCTCCTTCGTTTCTCCATCAATTCTTTGGCTTCTTTGATCATTCTGGTATGGGAGTTGGACTGCAGACGTGTGCATTCCTTTCTCATACCACAATTGAAATTATTCCTTCAGTTTCTTCTGCTTCTTGGCGGTTCTCATGAGATAGATGACTGTCTGCATTGGCATTCATCTCTCGCATCAGGATAGTCTTCTTGTGCGATAGATGGCTACAATGAGGGTCCGTCATGCTTATCCTTCACATAAGGATCATTCAATATAGGTGTTATCTTCCATGTTCACTGTACCAAACCTGTTTGGTGCGTGACAGCGGAGGAGGTTGTATCTGGTCCGGTATGGTATTGGGTATGGCCAGTTCGAGTTGGGAGACGTGGAAGACAGGGTGAACTGCGCACATGGAATCTGGGAGATGGAGGGTAAAGGAGAGTGAGCCTACTTGAGCTATAATGGTATACGGCCCAAGGTTCTTCTCCAATAGTTTTTTGGATGGTCGCGTGGACCAGAAGTATTTGGCTTTAACATAGACTTGGTCACCAACTTGGAAGTCCGGTGCTGGAGAGCATTTAGCATCTGCCGGACCTTGATATCATAGTTGGGCATTAGCCATTTCTTCTCTAAGGTATTGGTGTAGTGACTCAAGGTCAACTGCATAGTCATGAGCCCAGGCAGAGGTCATATCACGTTCTGGGTAAACGGAGATGTTAGGGTGATAGCCCTTATTAGCAAAGAAAGGTGAAACTCTGGTGGTAGCACTAGGTGCATTGTTGTACGTGAACTCTGCCAATGGGAGTAAGTCTGCCCAGTTGTCCTGCTGATAGTTGCAGTAGATCCGGAGGTATTGTTCGAGTGTCTGGTTAGAGCGCTCAGTTTGGCCATTGCCCTCTGGGTGATAACCAGAGGTGAAGTGGAGGCGCATGTCGAGAGCCTTTCTGAGTGACCGGAAGAAGTGTGAGATGAACTCGGTACTGCGATCTGAGGTAACATGGGTGGGAACACCGTGCTTGGAGAACACATGGAGCAGGAATAGCTTTGCAAGCTCCGGGCTAGTGATGGTGTCGTGAGTAGGGATGAAAATGGCTTGTTTAGAAAGCCTGTCTACCATGACCAGGATGGCTGTAAAGCTGGTAGATGAAGGGAGTTGCTCTATGAAATCCATGGAGATGGAATTCCAGGGCTTCTCCAGTACTGGGAGCTGCTTTAGCAGTCCATATGGTCTATGGCGTGGTGTCTTAGCTCTTGTGCAGGAGGTACAGGACCGGACGTAGTCCTTGACGAAGGTCCTGAGACCAGGCCAAGTATATTCACGCCGGATTAGTTCTAGAGTCCAGTTTTGCCCAAAGTGACCAGTGAGTGGGTGATTGTGTCGATACTGGAGTACCTGGAGACGGAGGTCATCCAAGTCCGGTATGTATATGCGACCATCTAGTCAAAGGAACCAGCCTCATTGGTGGACCAATGAGAGTCCAGTGGATCTGTGAGGTGGACCTGGGCAATGGGATCAGAGGGTAGTGCAGAGAGGATGTCGCTATGAAGTGTTTCCACGTCCATGATTGTGACTGCACAGAGGACCGGAAATTCTAGGTAAGTAGCGCGAAGAGAATTAGAGAGCTGTTCTTGAGTGAACACCGGCCTAAGATTTTGGGGGTTAACCCAGGCATAGCCACTATCCCCCTCTTTGGGTAGATGTCCCATTGTCTAGTGAGAGTGTCTGGCTTGACACCAAGTTTTCTGGGATGGAAACGAATGACAAGATTAAATTGAGATAAAAATTCAGACCACCAGGCTTGCCAGCGGGACAGTACTTTTGAGGTGGAGAAGTACTTGAGGTTCTTGTGGTCCATGACAACGTCTATTGGAGAGGCGGAGCCTTCAAGGTAATGGTGCCAGTTCCAGAAAGCTTCAAAGATAGCAAGTAGCACCTTATTGTGGATGTCATAGTTCAACTCCGGAGCAGTCAAAGTCCAGGAGTAGTATGCGACTGGATGAATCTCTCCGTCGGTGCAGGTGATAGATAAGATGCCAGTGACAGCATAGTCGGAGGTGTCAGTTTCCACGATGATAGGGGTGTCCGGAATGAAATGAGTGAGGATGGGCACAGTGGTGAAGGCATGCTTGTGTAAGGAACTAACACGACTTAGCTATGCAACTATGAAATATTTCCGATCTACGAAGCACTCAAGAGGGCCCAGGCGTTGGTGAGGACGCCTTCCACGGACCTCGGGGTGAGTTATGATCGGTACCGGGTAACTGGTATCGATCGTCCTGCGACCGGCAAGACCCACAAAGGGCAGGGTGGACATATGTTATCTACGACGCACTGAAGCGGCCAGGTTAGATCCCATGCCCTATGTCCTTAGGCACGGCCCTCTCAGTGCTTTGCCGCCCCTTGTATTTTAGCTTTGACGTATTCTTTGTACCTTAGATACATTGTCTGCTCGGACGTCGAGCCACTCACGCTTTGATGTCATTAGTACTGTACTTAAACCGCCTGTAGTAGCCTCGAGCTGCAGCAATCTGATTCCCCCCAATTCCGCATTTCACATCTGAGTCATCAGTCTAAGAAGTCTCAAGTTCCCATCATAGTATCTACTATAGCATTCACTGTCTGAGTTCCGAGTCTCTTCCATCTCTTATCTCCTTCTCACTCCCTTGTCCTCTCGAACACCCGAACCTGCACCTTCCCCTACACTTGAGAGCGTTGAAGGAACGTCAACAGTCTTCAGAGAAGTTCCAAGGAGCGTCTTTCTGGGTGAGCCGGGTAAGAGGGACCACAATGTCTGAGTAGTTGAATATAAACTGGCAGTAGAAGTTGGCGAAGCCTAGAAAGGACTGGATGTCCTTTACCTTTCGTGGTTCGGGCCAGTCGGAGATGGTTTGGATTTTGTCCGGAAACATTGTCAAACCTTCCGGAGATAGGCGGTAGCCAAGATACACTACCAAGTCCGAGTGGAACTCACATTTCTCCGGTTTGGCAAAGAGGCCATGTAGCCGGAGACGGCGGAGTACTTCCCGGACGTGCTGCTGGTGGGACTCCATATCCTCAGAGTAGATGAGGATGTTGTTGAGGTACACGACGACACAGACGTCTAGCATGTCAGTGAAGATGGTGTTGACAAAATGCTGGAAGGCTGCTGGGGCATTAGTGAGGCTGAAGGGCATTACTAACCACTCGTAAGACCCATAGTGCGTATGGAAGGCAGTCTTCCATTTGTTGCCTGGAGCAATCCAGACTAGATGGTACGCATGCCGGAGGTCGATCTTGGAATAGATCTTAGCGTGGCTAGGTGAGTCTAGTAGGTCAGAGATAAGGGGGAGTGGATAGCAATCCTTTTTGGTAAATTTGTTGAGGCCTCGGAAGTCAACGCAGAGGCAGAGTGAGCCATCCTTCTTCTTAACAAAGAGGACTGGAGCAGCATGGGAAGAGGTGGTAGGATGGATGAAACCTGTATTCAGATTTTCATCAATGAAAGTCTGGAGAGCAGAGAGCTCAACCGGAGACAGTGAGTATAATGTTCCCAAAGGGGGTGAAGTACCTTCTTCAAGGTCGATCTTCAGATTGTAATCACGATGCGGGGGAAGTTCAGATGCTTTCACTTTACTGAACACATCCGCATAATCGCGATACTCCGGAGGAACAATGTCCGGAACCAGAGGGGTGGATGAGGAGAAAGACCGGGCCTTCGCTGAGTCGGAGGGACCCAGCTGAAGTTGGTATTTCGTTGATCCCTCTAATTTGCACGCACACATGAATGCGGCTGCATTTATCAGAGAGATATGTGGAGGGTCGCAGACCAGAGTGTCGACAGATGGCTCGAGGCTGGAGTCAGATTGGCCAGGAAGGCTGGAGACAGGGTTACCAGACTGAACTGGAGAGGGAGTCAACGGGGGTGCTGGCAAACTTCCTGCAGGAGTCTGGAACATTAAACTGCTCAATACCCAATCAATCAATGGATTGTAGCGGGTGAGCCAGTTATGTCCGAGAACAATAATGCATTCAGAATCCAACGGGGTGAGGTAAAAGGTCATGGGGGTGACATCACCGGTAGCGGGGAACTGCACTGTTAAGTCGATAGCTTCTGTGATTACAAAGTTTGAAGAGCCATCAAAAAGCTGGAGTACAATCGGAGTTATGGAGTAGGTTGTAAATTTGTTTTTGTGTGCAAATTTTATGTCTATGAAACAATGGGTGAACCTGGAGTCCACAAGTGCGCAAATTTCAGGTAAGTCCAAAGACAAGAGGGAAACATGGGGCATAAGTGAGTTAGGGTCATAAAGAGCAGACACATTGAGGTGGGCCTCCTTGGGTGCACTTCCGGAGTCAACACAGCTCGCCGGTTGTGTGGAGGGCCAGGAGCTGCTTACTCTTTTTTTGACTCGGAGTTGGCACCCGAGTTTGAGTCCGTTTTACCAGACTCAGTAGTGTCAGTGGCCGCAGCGTGAGCTTTGGCCTTTTTGGTCTTTTTGGGACAGTTGTCCGCAAAGTGACCAGTACCCCCGCAGAACATGCAGAGGTTGTTGTCTAGTCGCCGTTTTCGCTCATCAGTGGTGAGCTTACCATCCTTACCAAGCTTGTTGGTGAGGTCCGGTCAGTTAGAGCCAGAAGAGGACGGGTTGCTGGTCGTCTTGGACAAGCCAGCGGGGGCAGAGCTAGAGGTGTTGCCGGTTTTGGATTTCTCCTTGCCGGACTTGGGTGAGGTGCCCCCGGAGTTGGAGGACTTAGCTGGGGATGAGGTGGACTGACTCTTTGTGGTACGAGCAATCTCGTCTTTGTGCTCCCAGTAGCACGCATCGATCTCCTGGCATAGTGCCCAGAGTCCATGGAGAGTCAGGGGTTTGCTGACTCGAGCAATCTCGTCTTTCAGACGATCCAGAAGTCCAGAGTAGAACAGGCAGCGGAGCGCACCATCTCCATAATCCTGGACCTGGGAGGCGAGGTGGTTGAAGTCCACGATATACCGTGTAACGTGGTGTGCGTCCTTCATCTGGAGGTGCTCGAGTTGATGCTCAGCATCGGCGATAGGGTCATGAGGGCCGAACGTGCTCTGGAGCTCGGCGATGAAGTGAACCCAGCTATCCATCCAGCGTGGATGGTCAGCTGGATTGCTGGAGTTCAGGAGGTCCGGTTCGAACCATTCCAATGTCATACCTTTGAGATAGGACTGAGCAAAGGTTACCTTAGCCCTATCTAGGCGGAATGCTTTGGCGTGGTCCTGGAAGCAGAGCTCACATTGGACCAAGAAGGTCTGGAGCTTTTTGGGGTCTGTGCCATTGAAGGTGTCTGGTTCGTGGACTTTGGCACGGGAGGAGGAGGACTCGTTAGTCCGGCGGGAAGAGCAGGAGAGGCGGTTGACAGTGATGGCGAGGTTGTGGAAGACCACTAGACTTGGGTCTAAGTCCTCCGTGGCATTGAGGAAATCCTCGTTGTCATCATCATCGTTGTCATTGCCATCTCTGGGGTTGTCTGGATCATCTCCAGGACCGTCCTCAGGGCCAAACCATTGGTAATGGCCAGTGTTGGGGTGTTCCAGAGTAGAGTCACAACGGTAGGGGAAGCCATCACTGGGAACAGATCCACGGCGACCAGGGTCTACAGAACCACGAAGGCTCTGAGAAGCAGTGTCACAACGCGGAGTCATCAACACTACTGGGCTTCAAGCTGTGAAGCTCCGGAATTGGCTTACAGAAGCCAGAGGTTGCCTGCGGTTAGACAGGGCTTGTTGGGCGGCAGAGAGGTGGAGGTCGTCTACTGCACCTGCTTCCTCAGCAAGTGCTGCAGCAGTACAAGCATGAGAGCGCATGGTCATAGTCATAAGGAAACTGGACAGGATATGCATATGAGGTTTGGGACAGTGAACCCACACAAGTGTGAGTCTGAAATACTGTCAAGTCTGGGTCTACTCCGGTAGGGGGTCCAGTCAAGTCCAGACAGAAACGGACGAAGGAGAAGGGCAGATGCTGGACAAGGGGTTTAGTCCAGCCAGAGTTGAGACCAATTGGATTCAACGACAAGAGGATTGAGCATTGATCCCTTGCATAGGTTCCAGTCAGGTGGAGATGGAGACAGAGACAGACAGCATATGGGAGTAGAGACTAAGTTGATTTCAGACTGAGGTTTACAGGATGGAGTACAGGGTACTTATACTATGGAGAACTAGGGTCGAGTATTTACGGTGACAAGTAAACAGCCCAAAGGGCAGACAAGGAACAACCGGAGTTGGGACTAGGTCAGGTCCAACGAAAATAAGTAAGGTCTGGAGAAAATACTACAAGGTAGAAGATATAAACGGGACACGGAGAACTCACAGTACAACAGGGTGGACGGGGAAGTGTGGTAATGACTGGATTGAGGCTAATGCAAAGGGTCGCACTTAGCGGAAGGATATGTGCGCGTCCGGGACCAGAGTTATGTGCAGAGGTCCAGAGTTGAGCTGTAGTACTGCGACACAACTGGAGTAACTGGATAAGAGTCCAGAGTTGGACATGGTCTTGACAGTCACCATTGCCATCATCGCACTGGTGCTGGCAATGATCCTAGTGGTGGGGAGGAGGGGGCGTTGTCATTGTCATGCTGGTGCTGGTGGAGTTGGGGTCATTGTCGCCGTCGCCGTCATTGTGGGGCATTGTCATTGTGATGCTGGTGGTGACGGTGTTGAGGTCATCGCCTTCGTTGTGCTGGTGCTAGTAGGGGGCCATTGTTGTCGCCATGCTGGTGCTGGTGCTGTTGCCGTTGCCGCTGCTACTGGTTGATGTTGATGCTGGGGGAGGTCGTCGTTGTTGTCGTCGGACGTGCTGGAGCTAGGGGTGGGGGTCGTCGTCGTCGTCATCGTCATTGCCATCGAGATGTTGTGGGGATGGTCATTGCTGATGCTGTGAGGGGGCGTCGTCATTGGACACGCTGGAGCTGGGGGTGGGAGTCGTCGCTGTCACCATCAAGATGCTATGGGGGTGGTCATCATCATCGGATGACACTGGGGATGGGATGGTTGTCGTGGACGGCGCTGGTACTGGGGGTCGTCAGACAACGCTGGAGATGGGGGTCATCATTGTCGGACAACGCTGGAACTGAGGGTGGGGGTGGGGGTCATTACCGTCAAGATACTGTGGGGGTGGTCGACGTTGTCACCGTCGAGATGCTGTGGGGGGTTGTCATTGTCGGACGACGCTGGAGATGGGATGGTTGTCCTGGATGGCGCTGGAGATGGGATGGTTGTCCTGGACGGTGCTGGAGATGGGGGTCATCATCGTCGAATGACGCTGGGGGGTGGGGGTCGTCGTCGAACGACGCTGGGGGGTGGGGCTCGTTGTCGTTGTTGTCATTGAACAACACTGGGGGGTGGGGGTGGTCATCATTGTTGTCGCATGACACTGGGGATGGAGGTCGTCATCGTGGACGACGCTGGTGCTGGGTGTTGTCGTCGGTTAGAGACGATGCTGGAGTTGGGCTCGTTGTTGTTGTTGTTGTTGTTATGGACGACGCTGAGGCTGGGGTGGAGGGCGGCACCGTTGTCAATGCTGGAGCTAGGTGGAGGCAGCCGCTGTCGTCGTCATCAGTGGTGAGCATCGTCACTGATGGGGTGCTGCTTACCTGTCATCGCCGTCAGCATTGTTGTATAGAGCACACAGCAGGACTTGAATTTAGAAAGCATTTTGAAGTATTGTGATTACAAATCACAATACTTCAAAATGCTTTCTAAGTCCCATTCCGCCCTCACCCACAACGACAATAACAACAACAACCTCAGGTATGTATGGCATGCACACCCGGTGACTCCACCACTAACAAATAACTATGACAACCCCCAGCCACACTACATCACCGACCATGCCAGCAGCCTGATCAACGACGCCAATCACCCCATCCCCAACACCATCATCATCGACTAGCCCTGCTCCAGCCACAACACTGACCACCACCCCAACTCCACCAGCAGCGTCGTTGATGCTAACCACCCAACCCCCAGCTCCAGCGTCATCCAACGATGACGATGACAACCCCCACCCCCATCTCCAGCGTCGTCTGACGACCCCCAGCACCAGCGCCATCCAGGACGACCACCCCCACAGCATCTTGATGGCAACGGCAACAGCGGCGACCCCCACCCCCAGCTTCAGCGTCGTTCAATGATGATGACCCCCATCTCCAGTGTCGTCTGACGACCCCCAGTACCAGCGCCATCCATGATGACCACCCCCATTCCCAGCGTCATCTGACGATGACAACCCCCCACAGCATCTCGATGGCAATGACGTTGACCACCCCCACAGCATCTTGACAGCGACGGCAACCACCCCCACCCCCAGCTCCAGTGTCGTCTGACAACAACAACAATGACGCTCCCCACCCCCAGTGTCATTTGACGACGATGGTCCCCATCTCCAGCGTCGTCTGACGATCCTCAGCACCAGTGCCGTCCATGACGACCATCCCATCCCCAGCGTTGTCCAACGATGACGACTACCCCCACAGCATCTTGACAGCAATGGCGACGACCCCCACCCCCAGCTCCAGCGCATCCAACAACGATGACAACCCCTCACAGCATCGGCGACGACCTCCCCCAGCGTCGTCCAACGATGACCACCCCCACAGCACCTCGATGGTGATGGCGATGACCCCCAGCTCCAGCTCCAGTGCGTTCAATGACGGCGATGGCATCAACTAGCAGCAACGGCAATGGCAGTGAGGACCACAAGGACAACCACCCCCAGCATCAGCGCCAATGGCAATGACAACGACCAGCAGCAACGGCAATGACAATGGCAGCAATGACAATGACAATGACCCCAATGCCACCAGCATGGCAACGACAATCCCAACCCCACCACCAGCATGGCAATGGCAATGGCCCCCCACCAGTACCAGTGTGACGATGGCGATGGTGACGAAGACCCCAACCCGACCACCACCCAGCACAGCGGCAACAATGCCTTCCTTCTCCCACCAGCACCAGCATGATGATGGCAACAATGATGTTGCCGTCGTCACCTACTACTAGTCCCTAATATATTCACTTAGATTGCTTAGTACATTTTGTATGATTTGGTGCAATATATCTCAATTAGCTTAATCTCTCAGTCTGACTTGGTGTGTCTTAAGCAATTGGCTAACATATACTAAGCAAGGTGGCCGGCACCACAAGTTATTGTGCAGTGTGTAATATTGTGAAGTCCTCATGGGGCACTGAATCATTTACTAGTAATACTTCCCACAGTGTTATAACTACATGTGACAGAGGTCACAATCATAATGTATTATAATCTCAATAAACGGGTTTGCCTTGCCTCCCTCCTTCCGTGCACTAGACAATATGGATAAACCTGCAAGGGGGAGTCCTGAGCTCCTTGCTATCATTTTCCGATCTGTGGATGACGGCTCAGAACTTGATCTATCAGGCAAGTGTCAACTCACCGAGCACCACGGACTTACTAGGTCACACTGACTACAAGCTACATAGGCTACATAGACCTTGACGTTCTGACTCTTTGTACATTGCCTCCTAGCAGCTCACATCCTGTAGCTGACAACAACAACAAATCCTTTCCTGATGACCTGTCGATCAATGGCGATACTGTCTATGACCCTGATGATCTCAGCCTCTCAGTCACTACTTTAAATTCAGTTTGTTGAAGCAATACCTATGTACGTAGAGGAACTGCTACTCCAACTCACCTGTTGGGTGGAGTGCACAACCTGAGATGGTAGTGGTAGCTGGTTAAGAGCTGTTATCTTATATAAGCGATTGACGCTGTTTATATACAACAAATAGTGTGACGCGTGACTGTGACGCGTGATGTGTGACATGTAACATCTACTCTAAGGAAGACTATTACTAAGTCTACACTAATATGGGTCGCAGTCTTGTGCGCACTTCGTCAACGGTTTACGCCGGGTGCACGTGCGACTTCAACACAGTTAACAACCAAATCCAATTGAGGGGTTCGAGGGGCCTATATATCGCTGCCTGGTGCGGCTGCAATTTTTACATTAATTTTGCTTACTTAAATGTCTAATTAGATCAACTTTCCCAGACATTACAAGAAATGGCTCCTGACTGGTGGTTCTTTTCCCTGGATTGCGTGTTAACGATATGCCATGGTCTTTTAATTGGCAAGATCCCAATCGCCTCCATCGCTGCTTTGACCAACTTGAAGCTCAAATTGCGGACTATCTTATGTGTCGTTCACCATGTCCTCCAGCAACAACGTCAAAGTAGGAAAGACACTACCTGGCAGCCAGAAGGTAAGTTTGCAGCTCAGTGTTCAGCTACAGCTACAAGACGCGCTGACCCACTTTTTAGTTCAAGATTTAGTCGTTAGCCCTGAGACGTCCCCATGTCGTACATCCATGGAAGATCCAACCTTCCGCCAGTTATTTCTCACCAGTGTGTGTATTCATTTCCTCACTGAATTCACTACTTACAAACATTTAGTTGGAGGAGGTGCCAGTGCGGTACCTCACTCATGTCTGGTGGACAGTTGACCAGATACTTTGCCCGCTCTGAACCCTGCAATCAATTCCGAGTCTTCCGCGACTTTCACTCATCCCGTTTTCTTACCCCATCAACGACCCAGACGCTCACGAGTACATGATCCACATGACTACTTACGATTCCATTCTCGGGTATCCTTTCTTCCATCAGATCTCAGGTGACAAGGTCTATTGGTTTGCGAACCCAATAATGCAAGAATTTCTGTACCATGCATTCACAACCCCAAGTCCAGCAGGGTTGTTTGGAGTTGTTGAAGCCATCACCCAACCCGACGGCTCTCTGATCAACGGGTCCTTGGTAGTCTTTGGACTCGAAAAGTTTGCTTTCGCGCTTGCATGGGTAGGTTTCTATCATCATTCTACAGATGTTATGATATCTCATCATTTGCCCAGGCCATCATTGAAATGCAGGATATAGCCCTGCAACAGTTTCACTTTGCTCATATCGCCCTCGATCACAATTGGCTCAATGGTGTTGCCCACTGCATCAACGAACTTATCAAGTATTTCACCACTATCTTGCAGATGTCCAATCCTGAAATTGCAGCTGAAGATGCATACATAGCTAAGACGGTGTTCATCCAATGGTTGGAACTTTCGTTGGTGGTGCAGGACTGACAGATTTTTTGTATAAACACATGTGCAGCCATACGTACCCTCAGTGATCAACTTGTCTCACGCAATAGAGAGCTCATTGAACTTAGCATAACTGAGGGGCACTTACTAAATAAGAGTCAGATCTGTGACATTTCCTTGGACTTCCAAGGGTGACTAAAATGGGAGTCACCTGTCACGGCCTTGGGCTACTATATATGTCGATCCAAACATGAGTTCTACACCACATCCAACTGTGCAATGAACCAGACGCAACAGTTCATGTATTACAAATCAACCTTACCCTCTGGCAGGCTGCCATTGGGAATCACTGTACCTCGTGAGGCATTTAACCCTTCGATAAACCAGAGTACAGGCTGAGCTTTTAGCTTACTACATGGCTCCCTCCCCACCTCTTGTTCCTAATGCTCATGTGGGTAAGGAAATGGAGGGCACAGGGGTCGAGACTGTGAAGCCGGAGGTCGAGCTTTCTGAGCGCCAGAAAGTTCTGAAAGAAATAAGCAAGCATTTCGTAAGAGACCCCTCCAGTGCAGGTATCAGGATTCAAATTTTTTCAGGTGCTGCCATATATTCCCCCTCTTAATACCGACTTCCTACACAAAAAGCTTGTTAATGCGTTGCAGAACAAGAGGGTCTACCTAGCGGGGCTTGCAAATGCTGAGCAAGAATGCAATGAACTGGTGAAAGTGTTGTGCCCCCTTCTCGGTGATGCAGAAATCAAGAAACTCGTCCAAGCACATTGTAACACAGAAAGGATGGACAGCCTGAAGGCGAGGTACATGAAGGCAGTCACAAGCATGAAGCTGGACAACTTTTGCTTATCAAACGAGTTATCAACCTAAGGAGTTCTTCACTGATATTAATGTGTATCAGCATCCTTACCCCTCTGCATAAAGTGCAAGTGTACCATCTCAGTTGTTTTGCTCATGTGGTTTACATTCAAGGCAGGAAATGTGGCATGTTGTCAGACACCGTCTTTGTAACGACTGTGTATTTTGTTACTTTCTCTGTATTATTCGATTGGTCGTTGCGTCATGGAGTCTGGGATTGTAGACTCCGGTTATAGTGCATCCTGCATATTTCCTCTGACTTCAATCATGCCAGAACTGATTGGAATGTCCAACGAGACAATTGCCTCTGTCTCTCACTCAACACCTATAGGCCTGACATTATCCAAAAGCACTCTCGATCTTCGGTGTTTGCACTCAGGGCCCCATTCTCACAATGCATGGCATGGCCAACTATATTCAACCCTTTCCATGTATGAAGTAAACATGACTCTCTAGTTGTCTTCTCTATCTGCACGTCCATAGGGAAATATCCTTGTACTATCGCTTACCACTCAGTTTGCCTCCCCACCAGTTGGCCACTTCTTCCCTAACAGCAAATTTTCTGTATGGCTACATGTCATGAAATATGTATCCTTAGGTACTGTGAAGTTAAATGACAGTGATCCACTGAGTATTGGTTGAGATAGCAAAACAGCATGACAAACAGAGGAATCACGCCTGTGACGGCCAACTGGTGGGGAGGCAAACTGAGTGGTAAGCGATAGTATACAGCCCATATTGATAAGAGTAATTGAAACTTAAACGGTGTCACAAGTTTTTCTCACACGAGTTTGCCCTGCTGAAGCGGCTAATGGTCTGAGTTTTCCACACCCAAGGTCACATTGGTATGCACACATTCATTGGTCTTGACACAGTTTGATTACAGTTGCCAAGTTGAGAATTGATTAATATCAACCATCGATAGCCGGAAATGGCCGACGATGCCACCTTCACACAGACTTGTGTGTGCAGCAGGGTATTCAGTGATCTCAGCGCCTTCACTCGCCATGAGAAGGGATGTTGCAAAGGGAAAAAATGACTCTCAAGTGCTTTAGCCAAGGCCAAAGAAGTTTATCGAGCTAAAAAGGTGAAACTTACGGCGGCTAGTTCTTGCTCAAGCCTGGACTCCAGTGCCAATGCCAGACCCTCCAGTTCAACCACAAATGGCACCTCTGCAGTGCCAGAGGAACAGCTTGCATTTGACTTACACCAGGTGAGCATCTGAAATACTTATTCTTGGGCCAGGTAGGGGACTGTCTTATCCTTCACAGACCAGTTCCAAGTTATCTCCTCCACAGCCGCAGGAGTTGCCAGAGGATTACGATCTACCTTTAGCTCAGAGGAGGACTCGACAGACTAATTGCAGATTACCATTGCGATTTCGGAATATACTCCCGGAACCTCCATTGCCCCTCCCTCCCCCTGAAATATTCGAGGATTCAACTTGGATAACACAAGCACCAATGGCAGACACTCCATCTTCTCCCCCTCTCAATGCCACTTTAGTTCCTCCCATACAACCCAGCCGATCTCTGCACTCTTCCTTGTGCAAAATCCTTAAAACGCATGCAAATAAATTTGGTCTGTTTCATGCATCAGCAAGGTGACAATTGGTCTTAACTCTCTTACAGTGTCTGGATTGTCTGGAATCAGACAGTTAAGATGGATAAGTCAGATAAGTCAGTCAAGCCATTCCAGACCATCAGACCAGGGTGTCTGAAACCAGATGGCCAGACCACCAGACCAGTCAGACCAGCCAGACCAGCCAGACCAGCCAGCAAGTCAGCCAGTCAGACAGTCCAGACCACTCCAGACCAGTCAGACCACCCAGACAGTAAGTCAGTCAGAGAGTTAAGACAATCCAGACTGGTCAGACCTGTCAGACCACTCAGGCAGTAAGTCAGTCAGACAGTTAAGACCATCCAGACCTGTCAGACCTGTCAGACCACCCAGATCATAAGTCAGTCAGCCAGTGAAGACCATTCAGACATGTCAGACCAGCCAGACCAGCCAGCCAGTCAGACAGTCAGCCAGTGAAGACCATCCAGACCATCCAGACCACCCAGACTGTAAGTCAGTCAGACAGTCAAGACAATCCAGACCATCCAGACCACCCAGCCTAATCAGATCACCCAGACTGTCAGACCTGTCAGACAGTAAGTTGGTCAGACATTTAAGACAATCCAGACCAACAAGACCAGTCAGGCCACCCAGACAAGTCACATCAGTAAGACTGGCCAGAGTGGCCAGACAATTCAGAGACTCAGACCAGTTAGACCAATTAGACTAGTAAGACTAGCCAGACCAATAACACTAATTGGACCAGTAAGACCAGTCAGATAAGTCAGACTGGCCAGGCCATTAGCTCTATCCATCTGTATTCTTTTATCACTTAATTTGTTTAATATTCATGTTAATAAATTTATATTAATTCTGAAAAAATACAATAAATATATATTATATACGAATGGAGGGGGGGCATCATAGATTCTGGTAGCGTAATAGTCGCGTCATCAACGCCGATGTGGGTGTGGGTGATGGCTGTGTCGACAATGCTGGGGCTGGGGGACACGGGTACGCGTCGTCGCGGTCGCCAGACGACACTGGGGCTGGGAGAATGTCGTCGTCGTCTTCGGGCAAAGTGCTGGGGATGGCGGACGCAGGGGGTGTCGACGTCCTGGTTGTCGTCGCTGGTGGTGGTGGGGTCATCGTCGTCATCCAGGTGGTTGCCTGCAACGTTGACGCAGGTCGTTGACGTTGAGCGTCGTCCGTCGTCCGTCAGAGACGACGCTGGGATGGGTGGTTATGGTCCGTCGTCCGTTAGAGACGACATAGGGGTGGGCGTCGTTGTCGTCCACGGTCGCCCGCTAGAGACGACATAGGGGAGGGCGTCGTTGTCGTCCACGGTCATCCGCTAGAGAAGACGTAGGGGAGGGCGTCGTTGTCGTCCATGGTCGTCCGTTAGAGACGACGTAGGGGTGGGCGTCGTCGTCGTCCACGGTTGCCCGCTAGAGACGACGTAGGGGTGGGCGTTGTCGTCGTCCACGGTCGTCCGTTAGAGACAATGCTGGGGCTGTCATGGTCACGTGTTAGTGGTGGGCGCTGCATGCGATGGTACGTACCTGATAGCGAGTCGTTTGTCGTCGTGGGTGGTGGTCATGGTCATGGGTGGTGGTGGTCGACGCGTCGTCGTCGTCGTGGTTGAATGGGAGGCAGAGTGGTGACGCGGGACTTATGTAGAGAAAGTTTGCATTTGTTGTGACGTGATTTGTAATCACAACAACTCCATTTTTTTTTCTAAGTCCCGCGCTCTGCACAAAGGTAAGTTCTTCGCATCCACCAACCACTACTGACAACGACCACCTGCAGCACCCGCAGCGACGACGACGACCAGTGTCGTCGTCGACAACAGTGACCACCCCAGCCCCAGCGTCGTAGCCGTCGACGACACCACCACCGCCAGCAAATCGCCCAACCCCACCATCACCAACACCCGCGTGGATGACGACGAGGACGACACGACGAGGACGGCGAGGATGACCCGACAAGGACAAGGACAACAAGGACAAGGACAACAAGGACAAGGACAACAAGGACAAGGACGACAAGGACAAGGACGACGAGGTTGATGCGACAAGGACGAGGACGGCGACGGCGAGTGCGAGACGACGACACCCACCACCCACTCCACCACCAGCGTCGACGACGATGACGGCCACCACCAACGTGATGACGACGACGTCCCCACCACCATTTGTGACGACAACGACAACGACAACACCCCACCCTCAACGTCGTCGACATGGCCACCAACACCGACAACCACGACAGCCTCCACTACCACCACCGGCGTCGTCGACCACCAATGCGACGACAACGGCCAATGACGTGTCCACCACCCAACTGTGTCGACAACGCGAAACACTGATCACCACCACACTGGCCCACCAACGCGACAACGGCGACGACACCGACCCACTACCACCCACCACCCTGCGTCGATGATCACACGATGGCGGCGGCGGCGCAATTTATTTAATATAGTATTTAGTCCATGTCATACCTTGATACAATAAAAATTGTTTTGTTTTAATGGCTCTTTTTTTGGTATTGATGTGTTATTGCTACTATACTACTGACACTGGATTGACCCAGTGTGAGCATGTGGTCAAATTTGTGTTGTCCACAGGCAGGGGTGAATGGATATTAATCTGTTCCTATCCTCTCCATTTGTATAGCCCTAATTTCAAATGCAGAGGATAGGAAGAGATTAATCTGTTCAGATTAATTATTAATCTGGGCACTCTAGCTAAAGGTGTATGGGTCAGCCAAATATTAAACAAAATAAAATAAAATAAAATAATTCATAGTAGAGGAGGACCACTAGGTTAGGTTTCAAACTCTGCTAGGACCTAACACCCATACACCTTTAACCAGAACAAAGCCATCACCGATGGCAGGCACCTTGTTTATGTGCATGCTCATATATCTCTAAACTAACCCCCTTGGCACAAGCCAATCTGAATGACTGTGCCATTCACCTTCTTAACTATAGAGAGCTGGTACACTTGTGAAGTGGCCTCCAAACTATGGCTTTTTCCACAGCAGAGTTTTGTTACTACAGGCAATTGCATGGATGTTGAAAAAAGCATCTACAATTTCCACATGCAGTGACCTTGTAAACAAGGTGATTTGACTGCCAGCATCACTGTTGACAACCATGGTGGCAACCTGTCCCCTAGGCAATGATGACCCATGCCTAAATGACAATAGGGACCCCTAACAATTATAGATTAGTTACATGAATATATTGTTACACTATTGCTTGTTCTTGAGACATATGTAACAACAATGATTGACTATTAGGTTTTGTCTGTTAATCACATTTTCTGAATGGTCTGAATGGTCTGAATGGTCTTGACTGTCTGACTAACTTACTGGTTGGGGTATCTGGCTGCTATGACTCATATGGACTGTCTGACAGTCTGATGGTCTGGGTGGTCTAAACTTTCTGAGTGACTTATTATCTGCAGGGCCTGATTGTGCTGGTTACTCTGAATGGTCTTATCTATCTGACAACCTTACTAGCTGGAGAGTCTGACTGCTCTGACCCATCTGGAATGATCTGAAGTGTCTGACTGGTCTGACTGTCTGTGTCTGATCTGTCTGGCCAGTCTGGCAGTCTGACAGTCTGAGGGGGTCTGACCACTCTGACTGCTCTGACTGGTCTGGACTATCTGGCAGTCTGACACCCTAGGGGGTCTGATCAGTCTGACTGGTTGGCTGGTCTGGAATGATCTGAAGTGTCTGACTGGTCTGACTGTCTGGGGGTTCTGATCAGTCTGACATGTCTGGCAGGGTCTTAAATGTTTGACTGGTCTGATTGGTCTAAACCACTTTGACTAGTCTGGACTGTCTGACTGGCCTGACTACCTGGTGGGTCTGACCACTGACCACTCTGACTGATCTGGAGAAGTCTGAAGTGTCTGACTGCTCTGAGTGTCAGTGGGGACTGACTGCTCTGATTGCTCTGACTGATCTGGATCAGTCTGAAGTGTCTGACTGGTCTGACTGCCTAGGGGGTCTGACAACTCTGACACCTCTGAAATGGCCTGAAGTATCTGACTGACCTAACTACCTGGTGGGTCTGACTGCTCTGACTGCTTTGAAGCAGTCTGAAGCATCTGACTGGCCTGGCTGTCTGGGGGGTCTGACTGGTCTGACTGGTCTGACTGACTGACTGACTGACTGTCTTGTGGGTCTGACTGCTCTGACTGCTCTGGGTGGTCTTAAGTGTTTGACTGACTTACTGTCTGAGGGGTCTGACTGGTCTGACTGGTCTGACTGACTGACTGACTGACTGTCTTGTGGGTCTGACTGCTCTGACTGATCTGACTGCTCTGGATTGGTCTGAACTATCTGACTGGCCTGACTGTCTGGGGAATCTGACTGGTCTGGAGTGGCCTGAAGTGTCTGACTGGCCTAACTGTCTGGGGGTCTGACCACTCTGACCACTCTGACCACTCTGACTGGTCTGGAGTATCTGAATGGTCTGACTGTCTGGTGGGTCTGATCAGTCTGACTGGTCTGACATGTTTGGCAGGGTCTTAAATGACTGACTTACTTACTGTCTGAGGGGTCTGACTGCTCTGACTGCTCTGGGTGGTCTTAAGTGTTTGACTGACTTACTGTCTGAGGGGTCTGACTGGTCTGACTGGTCTGACTGACTGACTGACTGACTGTCTTGTGGGTCTGACTGCTCTGACTGATCTGACAGGTCTTAAATGTCTGACTGACTTACTGTCTGAGGGGTCTGACTGCTCTGACTGCTCTGGGTGGTCTTAAGTGTCTGACTGACTTACTATCTGAGGGGTCTGATGGCTCTGGGTGGTCTGGGTGGTCTTACATGTCTGGCTGACTTACTGTCTGGGGGGTCTGACTGATCTGATTGGTCTGGGGTGGTCTTAAATGACTGACTGACTTACTCTCTGGGGGGTCTGACTGGTCTGACTGGTCTGGGTGGTCTTAAGTGTCTGACTGACTTACTGTCTGGGGGGTCTGACTGGTCTGACTGGTCTTAAATGTCTGATTCCAGAACTCCCAGTCTGATGCCAGATGCTCCCAGACTGTTAAGTCATGTCAGACCATTTCAGACTGTTAAGGGACCTAAGTGCTGTCAGAGAAATTGTCACCTTGCTGATGTGTGTATTACACAGACTCTGTCCCTCACCATGACCCAGAGGATCCATACTCGGTCGAGAACATGCATTTACCTTGAGAGTGCTCTGACTGCATTCCTAGTGAACCCTCCAACCTGCTGTCCACCAATCCATATTACCCTTATCCAAACGAATGCGTGATGCGCCTTGGGGACTGGTACTGGAACCAAGGTGCCCAGAAGTCCTGGGACAGTTTCAAAGCATTGTCAGTGACCCTGCATTTTCACTGTCTGT
Organism: Scleroderma bovista; assembly: GCA_037178675.1. Taxonomy (NCBI): domain Eukaryota; kingdom Fungi; phylum Basidiomycota; class Agaricomycetes; order Boletales; family Sclerodermataceae; genus Scleroderma; species Scleroderma bovista. Next base: position 42,078 of record JAYMGJ010000039.1, on the reverse strand, counting down.
GTCAGAACCGGTTCCTCCGACGAACTCCGACACGAGCGGAGATAAGTACGAAGGGTTGTCGACGACAGGCGGAGGAGATGCGGAAGGGTTTGAGGACTTGGCTTCAGCATATGTGCTGCGCCCTTGCGATACCTGCATCCTCGTATTTCGGAGGACTAAGGGACAGAGAGACGGAGGTCCGACGAAGGTCAGAGTTGCCAGAAGGCAGAGGAGAACAGAGGAGAGTTCGCGGGAGGTATTCAAGCTGATATTCGAACTGAGGGACAATCCCCTCAGCATGCGGAGTACTTATACTTTACATCGGGAATGTATAGTAACCGAGAAGTGGAGAGAAACATAGCGGAGACGTAGGTAAGAGTCTGCGGATGACAAACGGATGAGTAACATACACGGAACGGAGATCAGTGATAAGCGCAACGGATCAAAAGGTTAACGGATCACAGCTATGAGTAATCATATCTAATCTAAAATGGGAACAAAGGAAACAGGAACAGAGACGGAATGGAAGCATACAATAACTGGAGGCATAGGCGCAGAACTATATACCAAAAGGAGACGGAGCGTCAATAGTCGGAGCGGAGATGGATACATAGCGTCGGAGGTGTGCGATTACGATCGGACTTGAGTTTACAACAGACTAGAGGCCTTGCAGAGTCACGAGGTGTCACGCGGTCGTGACAGTCTGCCATTTCTCAAACCCAATGGGGTACCATCAACAAGGAACTTGGCCAAAATCACTTCAATGGTGACCTACCACAGTGGCTGCGCGAAGATGATGGTTGGAAGTGTTCACCAGTTACAATATCGGTGCTGTTTCATAGCCGCGCAAAGAATCTGGGTTGTAAGGACTACACTGTCCAAGGGTTCTATCATCAGTCTCTCGTTTCCATCGTGCAAGAAAGAATTTCTAATCCGGCATATGCAGCATTCTTTCACTACGAACCATATGAACTGCGATGGCACCCGCCTCATAGGAACGATGACGTGAAGGTTCACAGTGAACTGTTCAATTCTACTGCATTCATCGAAGCACATCGGCAACTTCAGGACTCTCCCCCTGAACCTGGCTGCGACCTGCCTCGCGTCGTCGCGGCACTCATGTTCTGGTCTGATTCTACCCAATTGACTCAGCTCGGTAGTGCCAAGCTGTGGCCTCTCTATGTATTTTTCGGGAATGAATCCAAGTATCGGAGGTGTCAGCCAGTGAAGAATATGTGCTCTCATGCAGCATACTTCCAGGGGGTAAGTGAATGTTTTCTCTGGCTAATCCCAATCTCATTTGTGTGCCTAGCTCCTGGATGAATTCAAGGACTTTCTGGCAGAACATTTTGGTGGTAAATTCCCTAATGATGTACTTTTTGCTCACTGTCACAGAGAGCTTTTCCACGGACAGTGGCGGATTCTTCTTGACAAAGAGTTTCTGGAAGTTTATAAACATGGGATTGTCATAACATGTTGTGATGGTATCAAGCAGCGATTCTATCTGTGAATATTCACCTATTCTGCTGACTACCCCAAGAAGTATGGATCGGTCTCTGATTTACATCCCAACGACTACTTTCACCAGTGTACATTAGAATTTTGATAGTGTCAATACGCAACCTCGGTACATGCCCTTGCCCACGGTGCACAACTCCTATGATACATGTACCTGAGATGGGCACGCCAGATGATATGAGGCGGAGGCAACTACTAGCTCGCACTGATGACAATAGCCGACGGAACAAGGTACTCCATGCACGGGAGTTTATCTATGAAAGAAACAATGCAGTCAACACTCCCCAAGTCAAAAACCTTTTGAGGGATCAATCCCTGGTTCCCACTACTGTGAGCTCAGATCCATCCAGCTTGGCTTTCATTTGGTGTACTAACACAGTTGAAGAATGCTTTTTCAGACAAGCTTTCTGGTTTTGGCTTCAATTTCTTCTTGATGCTTGTTGTTGACTTATTGCATGAATTTGAGCTCGGCGTGTGGAAAGCCATTTTTATACATCTTCTCCACATGTTGGACAGCCTCAAGAATGGCAAACTACATGAACTCAATCAGAGGTGTGTTCGCTTTCATGTTCGCTGCACAAGTCGCTCAATGGACATTGTTAATTTTCAGATATTGCCAGGTACCTTCATTTGGAAGAGACACTATTCAACAATTTTCAAGAAATTCGTCAGAAATGAAGAGAATGGTGGCTCATGACTTCGAAGATCTTCTCCAGGTGAGTCCGCTTACCACATGACTGTGAGCTTGTTGTTAAATGGTTGCACAGTGCGCTCTTCCGGTCTTCAAGAATTTACTACTGGAGCCCCACAACTCAGTCGTACTTGGGCTCCTTCATCTTCTTTGTTGCTGGCATGGTCTTGCCAAATTATGACTCCACACTGACGAAACACTTGAAATAATGGACGGCGTCACCTACTCTCTTGGAAATGCACTACACAAATTTGCAACTGATACATGTACTGCGTTCTCTACGCACGAGCTCAAATGCGAGGCTCTGGGTCGTCATCGTTGGAAGACACAGGCCCATTCGTCTGCCACATTAACCCACACCAGCTCTACCACTGCATGCCAGCCAAAAACATTGAACCTCCGTACCTACAAACTCCATGCGCTTGGTGACTACATGAGTTCAATCAGGATGTTTGGGTGCACAGACTCTTACTCAACTCAACCAGTGAGTACACACTGTTCAGGTGTATTTTTTTCTGATCCCAACTTATTTGTAGGGGGAACGGTGTGAGTCAAAGTGTGGACTTGGGTCGGAGTAATAACCCAAACACAACACCAACAAAGGACTACGAAAATGTGCGAGTGGTGGTTTACCTCCGTGGTGTCCAGAGAGAATGTGCTGAGGAGGGGGGAAGGGGATCTACACCAACAGGGTGATGCAGACAGTGATGCAGGATACTCCTGGGGTACAGGAGTAATAGAAGACGAAGGGGATAGGGGTCTGGACTCTTCCTAAGGCCTAGGAAGTGTCAAAGTGGGGATTGGGTTGACTGAGACTGAAACAGCGATACTACACCTAGAGATTGGTGCAGCAAAGGGGCAGGGATGCCTCTGATGTCCAGAGGCGAGGAAGATTGACTGGTATGAAGCCTAGACTCTGCTTGAGCCTAGTATAAAGAATAGATCTTGAATAACTTGAATAAACTTGACAATATTGAGCCTTTAGACCTTCACTGAAGCCTACAAGGACTCAAAGACTGAAGGGATACTGATTGAGAGAGTCTGAGAGAGGGATAATTTCGTGCAATTGGGTCTTCTATCACTGGGCTGAGCCCAGGGGTTTAAATACATGGGGGGGCACAGCATTAAAGTACAAAAAGAGAAGGGAGTAAGCAGAATTTGTCAAGGATTGGTAAGGGATTTGTAAGAGCTTTGTAAGGGGTTTGTAAGCGATCAGTAAGCAAGGGATAAGCAGGAATGAGTAAGCATAGGGAGCATGAATAAGCTGCTGAGTAAAGGAATGAGTAAGCTGCATGACAAGATTGATTGGTAAGGGAGTGAGTCATCAGCTGAGTAATATACCAAAAATGCGAAAGGGATAGAGTAATACTGATGACAAGAGAGCATCAGTAAGCAAGGGATGAGTCACTGCACAGCAGAAGGAGTCATTGATGCACAGCCTAAGAAGTTTGATGGGGGGCTGTGTACCATCAGGAATTTGATGGCACAACAATGGGGAAGATCTGGGATTAATAGGGGGATTGATCCGAGACAAAACAGCCACAAGAAGGGTACCAGGGGTCCAGAGGTCTTTTTGGGGGGTCAGCATACACTAAAGTATAGTGCATGTGTTCTAGTGCCGCTGAAGCGCAACCATGGGCTCCCTTGATGAGCTCTCTTCTGGGAAAGAACGAGAGAGGGTTCTTCTTCCTAATAGCACTATAAAGTGGGGGGAATAACTGTCATGGTGCTGGGGGATGTCGTCTGAAAGTAGGGAAGCGGATAGAGTATTGAATTCAACGCATCCAGGGAAGTGAGACGAACGACAGAGGAAGATGGACATGGAAAGTATCTGGGAGGAAGGGACCATAGGCTGAGGGCTCAGGGGACACAGAGATGACCAGAGAAGACTTCTCAAGCTTGACAATAGACCTAAGATGACCAAAGTACGTCCTTGATGCAGGACTGACGAGGAGAACGCACTGACCGAGAATGAGAGGGACTGAGGGAGCAGGCTGGGAAGATATGTGCCAGGCAGTGCACGGGAACTCTGGGAGAGGCTGTCCTAAGAGCAGGACATAGTGGAGATCTGCAGCAATAGCGGAGAAATGATCCAGAGAAAATACGGACTCCATAGTGAGCGATGAAGCAAACATCTGGATTGCGGGGGGAATATCTCCGTGGGAGATGAACAGATTTGCGTCGGAACTTGACAGGCAGATAGACCACACTCTAGGCTTTCTGATGGTATAGTCACGTGCCTGATAGCTTCAGAAACGACGGAGCTATTCAAAATATCGGAATGCTGGCACTGGGCGCCTACAAATGACATTTGGGCGCTAAAAATCATTTCTTCTCTTTCTCCTTCGTTTCTCCATCAATTCTTCGGCTTCTTTGATTGTTCTGGTATGGGAGTTGGACTGCAGACGTGTGCATTCCTTTCTCATACCACAATTGACGTTATTCCTTCAGTTTCTTCTGCTTCTTGGCGGTTCTCGTGCGATAGATGACTGTCTGCATTGGCATTCATCTCTCGCATCAGGATAGTCGTCTTGTGCGATAGATGGCTACGATGAGGGTCCGTCGTGCTTATCCTTCGCATAAGGATCATTCGATATAGGCGTTATCTTCCATGTTCACTGTACCAAACCAACGGGAACACAGAGTTGGCAAAATGAGGTTTACACATACGAGCCGCAAGGAGTACATTCGTCAACTGACTTGGATTGAACGGTGTCAGGCAAGAATTCACTGAATTCGCGAGGCCTTGAAAGCCACTATGGTGTCATGCACCAAACAGGTTTGGTACAGTGAACATGGAAGATAACACCTATATTGAATGATCCTTATGTGAAGGATAAGCATGACGGACCCTCATCATAGCCATCTATCGCATAAGAAGACTATCCTGATGTGAGAGATGAATGCCAATGCAGACAGTCATCTATCGCACGAGAACCGCCAAGAAGCAGAAGAAACTGAAGGAATAATGTCAATTGTGGTATGAGAAAGGAATGCACATGTCTGCAGTCCAACTCCCATACCAGAATGATCAAAGAAGCCGAAGAATTGATGGAGAAACGAAGGAGAAAGAGAAGAAATGATTTTTAGCACCCAAATGTCATTTTTAGGCGCCCAGTGCCGGCATTCCGATATTTTGAATAGCTCCATCATTTCTAAAGCTATCAGGCACATGACTATACTGTCAGAGAGCCTAGAACGTGGTCTATCTGCCTGTCAAGTTCCGACACAAATCTGTTCATTTCCCATGGAGATATTCCCCCCGCAATCCAGACATTTGCTTCATTGCTCACTATGGAGTCCGTATTTTCTCTGGATCATTTCTCCGCTATTGCTGCAGATCTCCACTATGTCCTGCTCTTAGGACAGCCTCTCCCAGAGTTCCTGTGCACTGCCTGGCACATATCTTCCCAGCCTGCTCCCTCAGTCCCTCTCGTTCTCGGTCAGCGCATTCTCTGTAAGGGTGCCCTTAGGGGTTACCCATATGTGTTTACTTATGTAATACTACACTTTCCTATTTAAATGTTTTCTTATTATGTAAGAAGGATAACTAACTTCTTATTATCCTACATACTCAAAGGAATACACATTGGTCGTGTTCTGTGTTGAGTGAGGATCAGAGAAGCCATCCACAACCTTAAACTTTTTTGAACATCCATCTACGTATCCGATGAGTCAAACCATCACCCGAGCAGCCGCACGCACGATGCGCAACGCGGAACAACCGCCTGGGGACCCACCCCAAAACAATGAAAATTTTATCCAGGGTGATCAACCCAGATCCGAGGATACCCAACGCCAAAGGACCACTGGAGGACCCACTAGGGACCTCGGGCATGGCGCAGATCAGTGCGATCAGGACATTAATGTCCGACAAACGCCCATAGAAGCACCACCAGTTATGGTAAGGTCGCCCCGAGCGGGTGGTAACTATGTTGGAGGGGATCGCATCCCCGGGAGCTTCGTGATAGGCACTGTGCCCATTGAGGATAGCCCTCTGACGAGTAGAAATACATCGAGAGTGATGAGCTTTGGGAATGATACCCCGGCGGAAGAGGACACGTCCTCTACCATTGGGCAAGCCGCCCGTGAAGCTGTAAGAGTGTTGGAGACGCACAATACTCCTGAAGCACCCGTGAGCCGAGAACAGGCTCTTCAAAATATGCAGGAATATCTGTGCGATGTCGAGAACCAGTGGTGGGAGTATGAGGATAACATCCTCTTCAATAATCACGGCGTGAGACTCATCCCTTGCTTACTGATGCTCTCTTGTCATCAATATTACTCTATCCCTTTCGCATTTTTGGTATATTACTCAGCTGATGACTCACTCCCTTACCAATCAATCTTGTCATGCAGCTTATTCATGCTCCCTATGCTTACTCATTCCTGCTTATCCCTTGCTTACTGATCGCTTACAAACCCCTTACAAAGCTCTTACCAATCCCTTACCAATCCCCTACCAATCCTTGAAAAATTCTGCTTACTCCCTGTTACAATCCAACTTTTTATCTTATCTAATCTGTGGTTAGATAGTGTTTATCTTATCTTAGTGTACGGCCTCTATCTTATCTATCTAGTCTAGACCTATACCTCATGCTGTACACGCTGCCACCCTTGACATCATTACGCATAGCCTTAGCTCCACAGTGATGTCATTACATAGCCTTCTACCTGCACATAGCCTCATGGACAGCCTCGCGTAGCCCTCGTGTATAGTAGTATATATACAGTGCAATCCAGCACCCAGAGGCTCCCCATTCGAGCTCATCTTGGGTCTTTGCTCTAGATACTCGCATCCTATCCTCTCAGAGTCTTAGCGTGTGGTCGGGTCCTTGGTGTTTTGCCTAGGGTTGTCTCACTCCCTTCTCTTTTTGTACTTTAATGCTGTGCCCCCCCATGTATTTAAACCCCTGGGCTCAGCCCAGTGAAAAAAGGACCCAATTGCATGAAATTATCCCTCTCTCAGACTCTCTCAGTCAGTATCCCCTCAGTTCTTTGAGTCTTGTAGGCTTCAGTGAAGGTCTAAAGGCTCTGATATCTCAAGTTTATTCAGTCTATTCAAGTTCAAGTATTTCTCTAGGCTCAAGCGGAGTCTAGCCTGTCTATCCTGCATATCCCATTGCTTCTGGACATCAGGAGCCCCCTTTCCCCTTTGCTGCACCAACCTCTAGGTGTAGTATTGCTACTTCAGTCCCAGTCACCTCAATCCCCGCTTTGACACTTCCTAGGCTTTAGGAAGAGTCCAGACCCCTATCCCCTTCATCATCTATTGCTCCTGTACCCCAGGAGTATTCTGCATCATTGTCTGCATCACCCTGTTGGTGTAGATCCTCTCCCCCCCTCCTCAGCACATCCTCTCTGGACACCGCGGAGGTAAACCACCACTCGCACATTTTCGTAGTCCTTTGTTGGTGTTGTGTTTGGGTTATTACTCCAACCCAAATCCACACTTTGACTCACACCGTGAAGGAAGGTGTCTGGCTCCACCACCTTGTCGAGGAAGTTTTCCGACCACTCATGAACCTGACCATCCTCTACTGTGACAACCAGGCCACCATCACACTCACTAAAGATGGAAGCTTTCATGCACGCACGAAACATATCAACATTTCATTCGCTTCGTAGTTGACAGCGGCTCTTTTCTTTTAATCTACTGCCCCACTGCTGACATGACTGCAGATACTCTTACTAAAGCTTTACCTAGTGTTAAGGCAAAACATTTTGCAGCTGCTCTCGGACTACGTACCACTTCTGGGGGCACCTGGGTGACACCGCTTATGTTACTAATTAGTAGGGATAATGGATTCTGCAACACTTCAGCACTTCGCACGGCACTCAGCTGTTACCTTAGGAAGACTACGGTAGACACAGTAGTTAAAGACTAGTTAAGATAACCTATAGGATCTAATCAATAGATAAGGACATCACGTGCTAAAGATTACTACACGCCGTCATTACTAATCGGACGGAGTTTGACGTCGCGTGCGCTCCCCACCCCCAGCAACTTCCGTCACTGCCTCCCGATGACAAACCACCTTTGCTCGTCGTCGGGGACAACGAGCAAACACATCACTCATTCCTTCACCATTTTTCAGCGCTTTTTTTTTGTTCTTGTTTTATTACATATCTAATACATATTTCTGCTGTATTACTAATAAATAAGTCAGAATTACTGGCATACAGGCATGGCTCGGTTACATAAGTATGCGGAGTCTGTTGTCAGGGCCTTATCCCTTATCCCGGTGACTTCTGCCACTGTCTCCCACGATGACAAATCACCTCTGCTCATCGTTGCCGACGATGAGCACGCACATCACTCCATTCCTTCACTGTTTCTCGGTGTTTGTTTTTTGTTCTTGTTTTATTATGTGTCTATTACATATTTTCCCTTCTATTACTAATAGTAAGTGTGAATTACCGTAGTACTAGGGAGTACTTCTGCTCGGCTACACAACGATATCTGTCAACACAGCACTGACTAAGCAACATCTCTTTGCCCTATTACCACCACCAACCGCCATGGTAAAGAAGTCAAAGCCGCTCTCGACATCGTCTCGTGTCAAGATGACTGTACTCCGTCCCAGTGGTCTAGCGACTTTTGTTAGATGGCTCGTGCACAGGGAACTAGCTCAGAGGCAAACTAAGTAAGTTAGTACTAAGTAAATGAAAGTGTGACTAGATGTCTTACCTCAGTGTCTGGTGTGGAACACTGAGGTGAAAAGAGTCCTCAAGTGGATGAAAAATCCTCTGTGCTTACGTAAGGATACTCGTCGCACAAATAAGGAAACTAACAGTAAGCCTAGAGAATGGTAGTGACGAAGTAGGTCTTTCAACACACCCACTCAACAAGTAGTCCTTAGTAGAATAGTATAGTATAGGTTTGCATACCTGTGACAATAAAAACGAATGGTATAATGCACCCACTCAATGTGCGATGCTTGAGTCCATTGCAAATCTCGCGCGGGTGGCTGTGCCGTCCGTGCTTTAGTAAGCGCACGCGTTGGGTGTAGTTGGGGGTGGCGGATCGTCCATCTCGATTGTGTTGTGGTAGCGCAGATTGTCGGATTCACCAAACAGATGGGCAGGAAAATCATTTATTTTATTGGATCTGTTGAAGCAATACCTATGTACGTAGAGGAACTGCTACTCCAACTCACCTGTTGGGTGAAGTGCACAACCTGAGATGGTAGCGGTAGCTGGTCAAGAGCTGTTATATTATATAAGCGGTGGATGCTGTTTATATACAACAAATAGTGTGACACATGACTGTGACGCATGACGTGTGACATGTAACATCTACTCTAAAGAGGACTATTACTAAGTCTACACTAATATGGGTCGCAGTCTTGTGCGCACTTCGTCGACGGTTTACGCCGGGTGCACATGCGACTTCAACACTCCCCCTCGCTGTGCTGCACGTAGAGCACTTCAGCAAATAAGGCGCTAGATGCTGCCAGAGGGAAACTGTAAGCCTAGTTGAGCTCTGAACTTCGCGAATTTCTTGCGTGGTAAGTTCTTGGTGAGCAGATCGGCGGGATTCTCAGCACCATCAATGAAGAATAGTTCCACGTTACCTTTCGCGACTGACTCGCGGATTCCGTGGTAGCGGATGTCAATGTGCTTGGAGCGAGGCTCCGTTACGGGGTTGGATGCCATGAATATGGACCCCTGATTATCACCGCAAATCGGGATAGCTTTCAGCTTATAGCCGAGCTCACCGAGTAGACTCCGAATCCAGGTGACTTGGCGAGTGCAATCGCTCAAAGCCATGTATTCAGCCTCAGTGGACGAGTACGCAATAGTCTTCTGCGCACGAGAAGTCCAACTGATCAAGCCATCTGCAAGCTTCAGGTAGAAACCTGTCTGCGAGAGGCGAGAGATAGGGTCTGATCCCCAATCTGAGTCCGTGCATGCAATCAGGCCAGCACCAGATCCACCATTGTACACTAGGGAATAATTAGGTGTACCAATCAAGTAGCAACAGATATAGAGCGCTTTGGAGAGGTGGTCCTGGGATGGGTTCGCGGCATGGCGCGAGAGATGGGTGACTGCAAAGGCAATGTCAGGCCTAGTGCCTAACATAAGGTACAGAAGGGACCCAATAACCGTCTGGAAATGGGAGCGGAGTTCCGCATCAACAGGCTCTGTATTCTTGGCGGCATAGTAGCCAGCTGGCAGTGGGGTGCTTGCGGACTTTGCATTGAGCATGCCGCAGCGTTCAATGACCTTTTGTAGGTACGCGCATTGATCCAGGTGGATAGCGCGACCTTTGCGAGTGATTCGCATTCGGAGGAACTCTTTAGGTTCTCCAAGGTCTCTGCACTCCCATTTGTGCATGAATTGCGCTTTGATGGCATCAACAACAGCCTTGTTAGGGCCGCAGAATAAAGCATCGTCAACGTAGATAATACCAATGACGATGTTGGTGCCTTTCTTCTTGTAGAAGAAGATGCCTGCTTCAGACTTAAGGCGCTCAAACCCGAGCTCTTTGAGAGACTCATTGAGTGTGCGCCACCAAGCTAGGCCAGCCTGTTTGAGGCCATAGAGGGCACGCCAGAGGCGGAGCACTTTGCGCTCTTGCCCGGGAACTGCAAACCCTTCGGGTTGTTCCATGTAGATCTCTTTGTCGAGCTTGCCATACAAGTAGGCGCTCTGAACGTCGAGTCCAGTGATATACCAGTTTTCAAGTGCAGCAAGCGCAAGCATGAGGCGCACTGTTTCAAAGCGCACGACTGGTGAGAAGACCTGGTCGAAATCTAATCCCTCGACCTGGGAGAAGCCTTTCGCTACTAAGCGGGCTTTCTTGCGGCCATCCGACTTTACGTCGAAGACCCATTGATTCTTTATGACCTTCCGGTCTCGGCGATGGTCAACTAGCTCAAAGACTTTGCGCTTTCACAGCACGTCGAGCTCTTCTTGGCAAGCAAGTCGCCAGAGTTTCTGCTCAGCTTGGGGTAAGCGAGCGATGTCCTTGTAGGACCAGTTGCGGACACTCTCATATTGAGGCTCACGGGTTTCAAGGGCTTTGCCCATCAGGAATCGGACTAGGTTTGCTCCCCCTTCCTCGCACATCTTTTGCACATCTTCCTCACTGGGCATTGCAGAGGTGTCGGGAAAACCACCAGGAACATGGTCTGGTGTGTCCAGTTGTGGGGGCCTAGGGGCCTCACCCACTGTTTCTCGCCATCGAGAGGCACTTTCGATATCCCAGAGTTGCTCAATGGGATGTTGCCGCTCACCATACACGTTACTGGGGCGCAATGGCGCTCTATGTTCACGTTGGGGGCGGGCAGGGATATTCACTGCAGGGGGTCGCGGCGCATTCTGGCAGCGTTCAGCTCGGCCAGGGTGCTGCGGTGCTGGGGGTGGCAGGTTTCTCGCCAGTGAAGGCACTGGAGATGGCGTACGGGGAGGAGTTATTTGATTAGGCTCTTCCTCAGGAGCCTCAGGTTCCTTGCGCTTTGGATCATCATCCTGCGCTTGGGGATGTGGGTAGCCATGGTTGTGTTCCACATCATCATCACTGTCGATATCATCAGGGGGATTCCCTGGTCGATCAGTGGCTGGTTTCGGATTTGCCCTTCCAAAAGGGTTCTCGAGAGGTTCGCGCCTGTTCTTAGGGCAGCGAGGGAAGTGACGCTCGTCAAAGACGGCGTGGGCAGCGGTAAACACTGCATTGGTGGAGCGCATAAACAAAAAGTTGCGCTCATTGCCAGGGGCAACACCGACATAGGTCATAAGCTCCGACTTGGGAGCCATCTTATTTGCTCAAGCCGAGGCTGGGAGGTAGACAAAAGCTCCACAGCCAAACACACGTAGGTGGTCAATGTTAGGCATCTCCCCCTTAAGCATTTCATGGGGGGTGCGCCATCGCAGGCGAGCTACCGGAGTACGGTTGTAAAGGTGAGTTGCGTGAGCGAACGCAAATTCCCACCAGGAGTCAGGAATGCAGGCTTGATGCCGCATAGACTCAGCTTTATCCATGAGAGTGTGCCCTAAATGCTCAGTGTGGCCATTCTGCATGGGGGTTCTTGGAGCACTTTGATATATTTTAATTCCTTTTTCAAGGAGTGCTCGATCAAACAGATCAGATTTATATTCTCCACCGGCATCGGACATCCATCCAATGACATGTGTATCATGTTGGACGCGCACCATTTCGAGGAAATCTTTGGCAGCCGTAATCGCTGCAGCTTTGGAGTGAAGAGACATAGCGTGAGAAGTATAGTTGTCGTAGAAGGTGATAACATATTTAAACTTCCGGTACGACGTAACCGGTGTGAGTCAAAGTGTGGATTTGGGTCGGAGTAATAACCCAAACACAACACCAACAAAGGACTACGAAAAAGTGCGAGTGGTGGTTTACCTCCACGGTGTCCAGAGAGGATGTGCTGAGGAGGGGGGAAGGGGATCTACACCAACAGGGTGATGCAGACAGTGATGCAGGATACTCCTGGGGTACAGGAGTAATAGAAGACGAAGGGGATAGGGGTCTGGACTCTTCCTAAAGCCTAGGAAGTGTCAAAGCGGGGATTGGGTTGACTGAGACTGAAACAGCGATACTACACCTAGAGATTGGTGCAGCAAAGGGGCAGGGGGCTCTCTGATGTCCAGAGGCAATGAGGAGATTGACTGGATTGACAGCCTAGACTCCACTTGAGCCTAGATAAAGAATAGATCTTGAATAACTTGGATAAACTTGACAATATTGAGCCTTTAGACCTTCACTGAAGCCTACAAGGACTCAAGGACTGAAGGGATACTGATTGAGAGAGTCTGAGAGAGGGATAATTTCGTGCAATTGGGTCTTCTATCACTGGGCTGAGCCCAGGGGTTTAAATACATGGGGGGGCACAGCATTAAAGTACAAAAAGAGAAGGGAGTAAGCAGAATTTGTCAAGGATTGGTAAGGGATTGGTAAGAGCTTTGTAAGGGGTTTGTAAGCGATCAGTAAGCAAGGGATAAGCAGGAATGAGTAAGCATAGGAAGCATGAATAAGCTGCTGAGTAAAGGAATGAGTAAGCTGCATGACAAGATTGATTGGTAAGGGAGTGAGTCATCAGCTGAGTAATATACCAAAAATGCGAAAGGGATAGAGTAATACTGATGACAAGAGAGCATCAGTAAGCAAGGGATGAGTCACTGCACAGCAGAAGGAGTCATTGATGCACAGCCTAAGAAGTTTGATGGGGGGCTGTGTACCATCAGGAATTTGATGGGACAACAATGGGGAAGATCTGGGATTAATAGGGGGATTGATCCGAGACAAAACAGCCACAAGAAGGGTACCAGGGGTCCAGAGGTCTTTTTGGGGGGTCAGCATACACTAAGGTATAGTGCATGTGTTCTAGCGCCGCTGAAGCGCAACCATGGGCTCCCTTGACGAGCTCTCTTCTGGGAAAGAACGAGAGAGGGTTCTTCTTCCTAATAGCACTATAAAGTGGGGGGGAATAACTGTCATGGTGCTGGGGGACGTCGTCTGAAAGTAGGGAAGCAGATAGAGTATTGAATTTGACGCATCCAAGGAAGTGAGACGAACGACAGAGGAAGATGGACATGGCAAGTATCTGGGAGGAAGGGACCATAGGCTGATGGCTCAGGGGACACAGAGACAACCAGAGAAGACTTCTCAAGCTTGACAATAGACCTAAGATGACCAAAGTACGTCCTTGACGCAGGACTGACGAGGAGAACGCGCTGACCGAGAATGAGAGGGACTGAGGGAGCAGGCTGGGAAGATATGTGCCAGGCAGTGCACGGGAACTCTGGGAGAGGCTGTCCTAAGAGCAGGACATAGTGGAGATCTGCAGCAATAGCGGAGAAATGATCCAGAGAAAATACGGACTCCATAGTGAGCGATGAAGCGAACATCTGGATTGCGGGGGGAATATCTCCGTGGGAAATGAACAGATTTGCGTCGGAACTTGACAGGCAGATAGACCACGTTCTAGGCTCTCTGATGGTATAGTCACGTGCCTGATAGCTTCAGAAACGACGGAGCTATTCAAAATATCGGAATGCCGGCACTGGGCACCTAAAAATGACATTTGGGCACTAAAAATCATTTCTTCTCTTTCTCCTTCATTTCTCCATCAATTCTTCGGCTTCTTTGATCGTTCTGGTATGGGAGTTGGACTGCAGACGTGTGCATTCCTTTCTCATACCACAATTGACGTTATTCCTTCAGTTTCTTCTGCTTCTTGGCGGTTCTTGTGCGATAGATGACTGTCTGCATTGGCATTCATCTCTCGCATCAGGATAGTCGTCTTGTGTGATAGATGGCTACGATGAGGGTCCGTCGTGCTTATCCTTCGCATAAGGATCATTCGATATAGGCATTATCTTCCATGTTCACTGTACCAAACCTGTTTGGTGCGTGACACCGGGAAGGATTTGAGATCAGAGTGCACCAGCTCGAAGGGCTTGGAAGCATGTCTTTCATTCTCTGGGAAAGCTCGATTGGGCATCTTGCCAAGAGCACATCCAGGGCAAACACAATCCTCAGTTGGAAAGTGAATCTCCGGAAAGCGCTGCGTATGCTTTTGCGCGCGTCGGAGTACTTCCTTCGAGGGGTGCCCAAATCTCCGGTGCATAATGTCGTAATCGACTTTGCTCACGGAGGCGATGTAATTAGATCTAATTATCGGGATAGATCTAATCCCAAAAATGACGTTGCGATCGTCTTCTGGGTCTGGCCCAAACCATAGGCGTTCAGCTTTATGAGTGAGGCTAATGCCTCGTTTATCGCCAGTGACTTTGTAATTACGCTGGAGCATTTTGCCCATAGAAATAAGGCGCGCAGTAGCACCTGGCATATGGAGCACTTGGGTGAGTGTGATAACTTTCTCATCCCCAGAGTTGTGGTCTAGGCACCGGAGTAATACCGTGCCAATGCCAGCAATTAGTGCTACACCATTAGCCGTTTTGGCGTAGTGCGCTCGCTTTAGCGCGTTGTAGGAGGCAAAATCGCCTATATCACCAGTGAAGTGGCGTGATGCGCCAGAGTCTAAGAGCCAGAAGGCACCAGAAAGTTCACTATCGTCAACCATTTTTCCCTTACATCCAGCACAGCGTGCATTTGTTTCATGTGAACACGAACAGATATATGCATTTCTCGAGGTACGACATGACATATTGTAGTGACTACTCACTATATACAGTGACGGCGTATAGCGCACATGTAAAGGGAGCGTGTCAGTGTCGATTAGCACATGTGCAGAGGGTACTTGCCTGAAAAGGCTGGCCTCTGCACCCATCGCGTCGATTTCGTCGAACTCGTCGTTGGCGAAGGGCTCGTGGGCGAATGGTTCATCATCCCCAAGGGAGATGGCATCCTCCTCATACATCGTGATGCGCTCCTCAAGATGAGGGCGCTTCAACGAGGAGGGACCGGCCTCGGGCTGGTCCAGGTTCACACTCGCCAACGACACAACTTGGTCGAGGGTGCGGATGGTCTGGCAGGAGGGTTCTACCCCCAAGCGGTGTGCCAAGTCAAAAGCCTTGATGGTATTTTCGAATGCGGGGGGGCCGTAGTGGGCAGCACCGGGAGTGTGGGCCAAGGCGCGAGGGTCGACGGTGGGCTCTGGTCCATCGTAGTGGACGTATACAGCGAAGGCAGCTTGTTGGGCGTTCTCGCGGCAAGCGCGAGCCTTCTTGCCGCCACGTCGGGTGCGGCCTCCCTGTCCTTGGGCAGGAGCGTTTCCGCTCATACCGCCATTGGACCCGCCTTGCTGCTGCTGCTGCCTCTGGGGCTGCTGCTGCTGCTGCTGGGCGAACTTGGGGTCAGCTGGCTTGCGCTTCACAGCGCTAAGCTTGTTGGCCTGTGGGCCCTTACCACTGGCACGTGAAGAGGCGCCTTTCTGCTCAAAGGAGAGAGTAGCGGCCTTGACGATCCCATCGGGCTTGAGGTTCTTAATCTCGTCCGGCGACGTCTGGCTGAGGATCTGAGCTACGACCTCCATAGTAGGAGGGAGCTTGCATAGAATGATCATCGCCTGCACGGGGGCAGGGAACTCGACGCCGGCGTCCTTGAGATAAGCGAAGTGGCTGAGCACTTTGGTGATGGCCGGAGCAGGATGGGAGCCAGCGGGAATGGTAGTCGCCAGGAGCTTGCTGAGCTCAGCGTAGGCAGAGCCGATACTGGGGGCACCGAAATTCTTCTTGAGGTGGTCCCAGACTTCCTTAACGCTGTCGAGATTCGAGACGGCGACCTGGATGGAGGGGGCGAGGCACAAGGTGATGTTACTGAGCGCTCTCTCGGTGTTGTCGTCCCACTCCTTACGGTCATCGTGGCCATCAGTGGGTTGCGTCGTCGAGTAAACGTACCATTGGCCTTGTGCCCGGAGGTAGGCCTGCATAGAGGTGTGCCACTGCTGCCAGTTGGAGCCAGTGAACACTGGAACCATTTTGTCTAGAGCGCTGGACATGGTGATATTCTGTTAGGGAGTCAACGGAGTCAGCAAGTGAATGCGACAATGGACAAGCAAGAAAAGAAGAAACACCTGAGTGCTAGTGAAAGCACTTCTGTCAACAGCTAACTCATGACTAGGGTATGCCAGCACAAGTCGTCGACGATGTTTGCCATGGTTGGCGCAAGTCATCGACGAACTTTGCCTGTGGCAGTACAGGTGCTCAACTAGGAGCTCACTGTCTGGCGCAAGTTGTCGACCGACTTCGCCTTGTG
This sequence comes from Scleroderma bovista, assembly GCA_037178675.1. Lineage (NCBI taxonomy): Eukaryota > Fungi > Basidiomycota > Agaricomycetes > Boletales > Sclerodermataceae > Scleroderma > Scleroderma bovista. The sequence goes on along the minus strand of JAYMGJ010000039.1, from coordinate 25,204 downwards.
GCTGTGCAGGGGCTCAGCTAGGAGCTCACTGTTGTCCACAGCGTCAAGCTAATTAAAGCGACGCTCAGGGAGCTGGAGCGCTGTCTGGTGCATTGCTGCACACAGTGCGCTCACAGGGCTCATAACCTGTTGAAGCAATACCTATGTACGTAGAGGAACTGCTACTCCAACTCACCTGTTGGGTGGAGTGCACAACCTGAGATGGTAGCGGTAGCTGGTTAAGAGCTGTTATATTATATAAGTGGTGGACACTGTTTATATACAACAAATAGTGTGACGCGTGACTGTGACACGTGATGTATGACATGTAACATCTACTCTAAAGAGGACTATTACTAAGTCTACACTAATATGGGTCGCAGTCTTGTGCGCACTTCGTCGACAGTTTATGCCGGGTGCACGTGCGACTTCAACAGGATCCAGCCGTGGACCGGAAGTCACGACAGCCAGGCACGTTGTAGAGCGCGGTGAGTCCCTTTGTTGAGGTATCACGTGCGTTGACCATGTGACTCGGGTCACATGACTCCATTGCGGCCTTTGGGCTGTGTGCAACGTTGCAGCTCTTGTTGTCGTCCGTTTCAACTGACCAAGGTAAGCTTTCCATCCCGTTTGCACTTAGCTGACCTTTTCCTTCCTTTACAGCCCTTTGACGTCCGTTTTGACAGGTTACCAGGTCATTCCCGCGCAGGTATCCGCCTTGCCTGCAATCTGGCGCCCTCAAGTCGTCTGTTTTGCCTGTGGGAAGCATGTTTCGAGTCAGCGGGTCGAGCGGGTGACTCGGGACCCTTTGGCAGGTATGTCTGTCTCCATCCGTCTGTTTCCCGTCCCTTCTAACCTCCAATTTGATTGTCTCGCCTCCAAACTCGAGTTTGGGGGTTGAGTCACCTTGATGGTGCGATCCGTCTCGATCAGATTGATTGGATGGCTTTGCTAACTCGTTTACAGCATCCTCTTGCCATTTCAGCACGGGAGCTTGGGTGGTAGGCCCATCAGAGCCCTCAGTGCTCGTTGGCACCCTCCAGCCGTCCATTTTGCCTGTAGGAGGCGTGTTTCGAGTCAGCGGCTCGAGCGGTCAATTCAGGGCCCTTTGGTAGGTATGTCCCTCATCATCTGTCCACTTTTCGTCCTTTCTAATGTCCGTTTTCATCATCTCGCCTCCAAATTCGAATTTGGGTGTCAAGCCGCCTTGCTGGCGCAATCTCCTTCGATCAGACCAAACGGATGCATCGACTGTCCCGTTTACAGTGTCCTGTTGGCATTTCCAGGCAGGTACTCGAGTGGTGAGCTCATCAGAGCCCTCCACGGCGCTCGTTGGCGCACTCAGTCCTCTAGGTGAGTCCGAGCGAGTTTGGATGGGTTGTAGGCCTATCCCGCATGCTAACCCCTCCGTTTCTTCAGCGTTCAGGTTTGTTTCATCAACGGTGATGTGGCTGAGGCCGTTTGTGCTCGCTATTGCGAGCCTTCGGCTCTCGCCATTGAATCCGTTCAATTTTGGCTTGTTTAATTGCGGTTGGACCATTTGGCTGGGGCTGTTTGAGCTTGCCATTGCAGGCCTTCGGCTGGGCATTCTGGAGTCATCTCCAGGGCGGTTGACATTTGATATGTCCCCTGGTGCTCCACGCTCAAGCTTTCTGACTGGTAGTCCATTTTTAGCGAACGTTTCGCGCGGCGTCCTGTCACCGGCGATTGAGGGTATCATTGCCCAATCCAGGCTGTCTCCCGTTCGTATCGTGGGGATGGTTTTGCCATTACCGGGAGTAGTGAGGTGGGGAGGCCGCAGTGGGTGATGTGAGTCAAATAGATCGCGTTCACGGCACATAGTGTGTGCGGACGCAGTGGAGTCAACGACACGGTCCCTTTGAACAGGGATGCCGGTCTGTTGTGCCAAGAATAGACGGAGCGGTGGTAAGTGGGTTGATCCCGTTTTTGCGACGCAAGCCGCTAACTCCTTTTCATCAGCTTGCTCCTTCGACGTATCATCTTTCTCCGAGCGTTCGGCAGCTTTCTTCGCCCAACACTCATCCTCGGTATGACCGCTCTTCGAGCAGTAAGTGCACGACTTTTTTCCTTTTTCCTCTTTACTAACTTTTCCCTTTCCTTTCTGTTTAGATCGTCCCGTCGTCTTCGCGGCGAGAGCCGAATGAGTCGAGGCTATCTTCCTCGACTTTTCCTCAATTAGGACTTGGCTGATGACAGCATCTGTTGTGAGTTTGTCATCGGTGGCCATTAAAATGGTCCGAAGAGTAGAATAGGTAGGTGGGAGCAAGATTACCATGGCAATCGCGACGAGAGAGTCTTCGAGCAGTTGGCCGAGCGTTTTCAGCACGTTGGCCTTCTGCCGCATGGAATTCAACTGTGTTTCCATAGATTCGTTGTCCGAGAGCATATTTCGGAAGAGCTCGCTTATAAGGTAGGCAATAGATTGTTTTCCTTTCCCCTCGTAGCGCTCACTCAGCCTTTTCCAGGCATCTGCGGACATTGTCGTGTACAGTACCCCACTAAGGGGTTCGTCCTTTAAAGTAAGAGTTATCTGCGCGAGGGCTTCTCGGTCTCTCGAGAGCCAATCTTCGTGTTCGACTGGATGAGTTACTTTGTCCAGTTGGGCTTCGTCTCCAGTGACGACTTTCCATAGACCTCTAACACCTAAGACCATGCGGACACGAAATTTCCACATCTGGTAATTTGTTCTGTCGTCTTCGAGTGATGGTACATCGTATAGACGACTTGTACCGGCGGACTTGACTGATGCCGTCGAGGCTACAGTTGAAGCTTTCATTTTTCCGGCCGTCGAAGCAGAGGGTGGAGCGGACATCTTGCGAGTAGGAGTAGTAGTCTTGATAGCACAAGTAGTATTGTTGCTTGTCTAGTTTTGTAGGCCAATGGGGCTCATAACCTTTTGTTAGATGGCTCGTGCACAGGGAACTAGCTCAGAGGCAAACTCAGTGTCTGGTGTGGAACACTAGATATATAACTGACCTAGCTCAGAGGCAAACTAAGTAAGTTAGTACTAAGTAAATGAAAGTGTGACTAGATGTCTTACCTCAGTGTCTGGTGTGGAACACTGAGGTGAAAAGAGTCCTTGAGCAGATGAAAAATCCTCCGTGCTTACGTAAGGATACTCGTCACACAAATAAGGAAACTAACAGTAAGCCTAGAGAATGGTAGTGATGAAGTAGGTCTTTCAACAACGACCACCTCTGCCAATCTCACAAGGATATGGCATGACCGCATCAATGCCGAGCGTCAAATTGATGGTAATCTCCATAGTAAGTTGCTTTCTACTCATTCTCTTACCATCGTTGACTGGATTTTAGACAAATACCTCACTATACTTACAGAAGTGTCCCTGGAGACGGGTATGGGCTTTTCAGCGATGGAAGACAAAGTATTTCTCCCCTCAAGGGACTACGATGATGGATCACCAAAGCCTGCTTCGCCCGAAGAATCCGACTGGGACAGCGACGCAAGTGATGAGGAGAGAGATCCTCAATCTCAACCGTACTGCAAGGCCGGTAATATCTATTCCACATACGTGCGACTTCATCTGTATAATAAGTATGACGTTTGTCCTGTTATGACCATTTTACTGATATTTTTTCCAGCTCTCGAAGTTGCTGCAATGATCAACGGACCCGTGAAATGCGCTATGCCAACATGCATGCAGCCTGGGATATGCAATTGCCTTCTCTCGTCGAGCGTTATCTTGAATGGAAGCACAATCGCCTTGTCAACATTGAGGATGATCAACTTTCCTCCTGCCATCAGTTCCAAGTAACGGGAGTGGACATCTTTGGTACGTGGTGCATCAATTTTACAGGTTAGGCACCCCACTCACACCACATAGAATCCCACCATAACTATGTAATCTTTCAGCTTCCAGATGAACTAGCAAATGTTTCCCTTGCACGCTGTAGGGGGTGAGTCCCTTGAAGGCGCGAAAATGGGTGTCCGCCCAAGGAGACCTGGTCTGGCTTGACTAGGGGAGCTAAGGAGAATAGAGCGCAGGAGCGCACTCGGAGGTTCCAGGAGTCGAGAGAGAGTAGGGGTGAGGAGCGCAGCAAAAATGCGCAGGGAGTGCGCGACTAGGGAGTAGGGAGGTTGCCTAGTGTGTGTAGACACGCGCTAGGGAGAGCTGGGAATAGCGGGATCCACCGGAAATCGTCGGAGCACCGAATAGGGTCATCTAGGGTCGTCAGAAAACAAAGAGAGGGCGGCAGGACACGAGAGAAACAACAGAGAAACACCGGAAACGACAGAACTCGCACTTAGACACTCAGATGGGGGCAGAAAGGAAAACTTCTTATTTTTGTGAGGACTAGGGCTATATACTGAAGCCTAATCCAGGGGGAAGGGTACAAGCGACCCGAAGAGAAGGAGAGAGGATGACAGTGCTAAGAGGGAACGTAATACTAACATAATGACAGCTGTCAGGGATGCTAAAGCGAGGGGAAAGGCTGAGGGACACAAAGGCAGAAGCTAAAGTGACAGGAAGAGAAGTGGAGAGCAAACCCTATGTAGTGCGACCCTATGCAGTGCGATGCGACCCTATGCAGCGCGATGCGGCCCTATGCAGTGAGACCCTATGCAGGAGAGTGACCCCACCCAATGCAACACGACCCAATGCAATGCGACCCAATGCAATGCGACCCTATGCAGTGAGACCCTACGCAGGAGAGTGACCCGACACAATGCAGTGCGACCCTATGCAATGTAGCGCGACCCGATGCAATGTAGCGCGACCCGATGTGATGTAGCGCGACCCGATGCGATGTAGTAGTGTGACTCGATGCTACTCCAAGTGACTGAGACAGTCAGGAAGGGATAGGGATGAGCTACACATGCAGGACCTTCGCAGGGCCCTATCGGGTGTACCAAGCTGCGCATTGGAGAGCTCTCGTGCGGGTAGGGTGCGGGTGGCTGTGCTGAGTAGCGTGGACTAGTCCAAACAGACCTGAAGCTATTCCGAGTGATCGCGATGCTCGCAGGAAGAGATAGGGAATAGCTACTCATGCGGGACCTTCGCAGGACCCTATTGGGTGTACCAAGCTGCGCATTGGAGAGCTCTCATGCGGGTTGGGTGCGGGTGGCTGTGCTGAGTAGCACGAACGAGTTCGGGTGAATACTGATCGGTATATGTGCACCTAGAGACGCATGCATCTCTACAACGCATTGGCTTCCTCGGTGTCATGCACCAAACAGGTTTGGTACAGTGAACATGGAAGATAATGCCTATATCGAATGATCCTTATGCGAAGGATAAGCACGACGGACCCTCATCGTAGCCATCTATCGCACAAGACGACTATCCTGATGCGAGAGATGAATGCCAATGCAGACAGTCATCTATCGCACGAGAACCGCCAAGAAGCAGAAGAAACTGAAGGAATAACGTCAATTGTGGTATGAGAAAGGAATGCACACGTCTGCAGTCCAACTCCCATACCAGAACAATCAAAGAAGCTGAAGAATTGATGGAGAAACGAAGGAGAAAGAGAAGAAATGATTTTTAGCGCCCAAATGTCATTTGTAGGCGCCCAGTGCCAGCATTCCGATATTTTGAATAGCTCCGTCGTTTTGAAAAGCTATCAGGCACGTGACTATACCGTCAGAAAGCCTAGAGCGTGGTCTATCTGCCTGTCAAGTTCCGACGCAAATCCATTCATTTCCCACGGAGATATTCCCCCCACAATCCAGACGTTCGCTTTGTCGCTCACTATGGAGTCCGTATTTTCTCTGGATCATTTCTCCACTATTGCTGCAGATCTCCACTATGTCCTGCTCTTAGGACAGCCTCTCCCAGAGTTCCCGTGCACTGCCTGGCACATATCTTCCCAGCCTGCTCCCTCAGTCCCTCTCGTTCTCGGTCAGCGCGTTCTCCTCGTCAGTCCTGTGTCAAGGATGTACTTTGGTCATCTTAGGTCTATTGTCAAGCTTGAGAAGTCTTCTCTGGTCGTCTCTGTGTCCCCTGAGCCCTCAGCCTATGGTCCCTTCCTCCCAGATACTTGCCATGTCCATCTTCCTCTGTCGTTTGTCTCACTTCCCTGGATGCGTTGAATTCAATACTCTATCCGCTTCCCTACTTTCAGATGATGTCCCCCAGCACCATGACAGTTATTCCCCCCACTTTATAGTGCTATTAGGAAGAAGAACCCTCTCTCGTTCTTTCCCAGAAGAGAGCTCGTCAAGGGAGCCCATGGTTGCGCTTCAGCGGCGCTAGAACACATGCACTATACCTTAGTGTATGCTGACCCCCCAAAAAAAGACCTCTGGACCCCTGGTACCCTTCTTGTGGCTGTTTTGTCTCGGATCAATCCCCCTATTAATCCCAGATCTTCCCCATTGTTGTCCCATCAAATTCCTGATGGTACACAGCCCCCCATCAAACTTCTTAGGCTGTGCATCAATGACTCCTTCTGCTGTGCAGTGACTCATCCCTTGCTTACTGATGCTCTCTTGTCATCAGTATTACTCTATCCCTTTCGCATTTTTGGTATATTACTCAGCTGATGACTCACTCCCTTACCAATCAATCTTGTCATGCAACTTACTCATTCCTTTACTCAGCAGCTTATTCATGCTTCCTATGCTTACTCATTCCTGCTTATCCCTTGCTTACTGATCGCTTACAAACCCCTTACAAAGCTCTTACAAATCCCTTACCAATCCTTGACAAATTCTGCTTACTCCCTTCTCTTTTTGTACTTTAATGCTGTGCCCCCCCATGTATTTAAACCCCTGGGCTCAGCCCAGTGATAGAGGACCCAATTGCACGAAATTATCCCTCTCTCAGACTCTCTCAATCAATATCCCTTCAGTCTTTGAGTCCTTGTAGGCTTCAGTGAAGGTCTAAAGGCTCAATATTGTCAAGTTTATCCAAGTTATTCAAGATCTATTCTTTATACTAGGCTCAAGCGGAGTCTAGGCTTCATACCAGTCAATCTTTCTCGCCTCTGGACATCAGAGGCATCCCTGCCCCTTTGCTGCACCAATCTCTAGGTGTAGTATCGCTGTTTCAGTCTCAGTCAACCCAATCCCCGCTTTGACACTTCCTAGGCCTTAGGAAGAGTCCAGACCCCTATCCCCTTCATCTTCTATTACTCCTGTACCCCAGGAGTATCCTGCATCACCGTCTGCATCACCCTGTTGGTGTAGATCCCCTTCCCCCCTCCTCAGCACATCCTCTCTGGACACCGCGGAGGTAAACCACCACTTGCACATTTTCGTAGTCCTTTGTTGGTGTTGTGTTTGGGTTATTACTCCGACCCAAGTCCACACTTTGACTCACATTGGGTGCTCACCAACTGTACCGTCTGTCGCAATATCCTTCAAGTGTTTGGAACTCTACCACCAACTTCGACGCTGCCAATCTTCGTTCAGTATTCAAGCATATGCAAAGGTACTGTGTACTCTACACGATGTAAGTTTATATCCTATCTGCATAATGCTGTTGATTGTCCAGCTTGCAAGGTTACATATACGCGAACATTTCGAGATCAATTTTCGAATGCTTTTGACACTTATTTAGCCGTACTTCGGAACATCCGCTTACAAATTGATAAGGCACTTGGCCGCGACGCCCCAGACTGGCGACTTCGGCATAACTGTCCACCATGCACCTACAAGGTGGGTTGGATCTCCATTGTACACAACATTACTAACTTTCAGTAGCTTGATGGTGAACCTATGCTGTGTCTGGCATCATTGAAGGCAATGGATGGCAATACCTCTGCCAAGCGCATGGCCAATGCTGGCCATGTGGATCGCCGCACGTTCCCTAGTACATACATGATTGCACCCCATGATGTTGACATTTTCAGGCACGATGTTTGCTTACACCCGGGTGAACGTGACAGCAGTCAGGTTGACAAAGCTGTCGACTGCACAGACAACTGGAGAGCAGCCAACTCAACTGACGAGGATACTGTCCGTGTTTTTGAACAAACAGGTATTTTTCTTTCGGCCTGCAGGCATGGCATTGTCCAGACAGTGTTAGAGATGCGACGAAGTGGTGAATTGTAAGTTCATCATTACTTGAAAAATTGCGGACTAATGAGAAAAAAGGGCCAAATACCCATTAGCGATGATCAATAAATTGCTTGATGTCCACGGCGCAAACCAAGCCATCGGGAGCGATATCGGATGCAGTCTCGCAAGCACCGTTGCTGCAAGCTCCATCCGAGACAAGGTGTCTCGCAATACCCTCCAACTTGCTGTCAACGCCTTCCACGGTCATGCACACAATCGCCGGTGTCAGCTCGAAAACCATCCACTCTACCGCTGTGGATTTGGTCTCAAGGATCTGGAGACTTGCGAGTGAATATTTGCCGGTTCTAACGCCACGGCTCCCCTCATCTGCCATGCGTCGCATTTCCATTATGTCCAGTACCTCAATCTTCACTTCAACCAATGGGACATAGATAGATATCTTGAGCTTAGTAAGTACAACATGTGTGTGCGGTTTGATGCGAAATCTCAGTAATTCTAGGTCGTTTTCTTTTTAACAATTATAAACAAGCATTGGCTTTGATCACTGACTGCTCGAAGGACTTAGATGCATATCGGGTACTTTATCCAACTCAAGCATTGGATTTCGAGGCATGGGCATCGGAAGAGCTCGAATACCTGAAGAATGTTGCGACTGAACCCATGCAAGACGCCCTTGCTGCCAAATATGTTGAAGGGCTCGAGTTACTCTGGAAATATCGGTCAGTGAACGTCCGATTTAATTTCACTGTGGCATGACATGATTGCTCTAGGGAGGCCCATGAGAGGATCAAATCGGACATGTTTGTTTCATACAACTCAACATCATTCATGCCGGATTCTGGTCTCAACTATGTGGCATCCCAAGCAACAAAGCAAGGACACGCGGCCCAGTGCTCTGCAGAGCACAAATTACAGAACCAGACAAACATTGTCGAAGAGCTGGAGGAAAGCCTTGGCATTGAAACGAGGTGGACGCCTCAGAGCGCCAAATACCAGGAAATACTCGAATATGCTCGAAGACGCCAATTCATCCGCGCAGTTGAGGACCTTGAAGGTCTCATGGTGCAACGGCTGTTCGAGCTCTCGAAAGCAAATCTCTCGTCGACGGGTCAGTTTTTCCTTCCACTAGATGCCAAGTACTAACACTTCTTAGGATATAAACTTCGCAGACAAATTTCAAAGGCCATCGTCAAGCGCTCTGCAGCAATACGATCCGCACTTGAGAAGTACAACAAGCTTGCTGTCAAGCAACGTCCCCCCCGGCCTACGTTGCAGTACAACAAAGTAACATCGTACGCATCACTGGGTGACTTTGACCTCTTAAAACATTCACAACACGATGTTCTCGTCAAACCATGGGCCAATCCTACTCATTGGGAGATGGCGGTGAAGTATTTCAAGTTATTACGTGCATGTGAGGAGATTGTGAGATTGAATATCAAGATTCCAAGGTTACAAGCTTGGGTGGACACAGAAGACTCGGAGATACAGAGATGCACTACTAGGCTTCAATCCACAGCCCCACTACTTGCTGTGGAGATATCAGAAGTGCATAAACGGCAGCAATGGGTCAATGACGTGCATCGCACCAGACTTACGCATATTTATAGTCTCTCACATTATAATGGCCCTATCCATGTTGAACTCTCGGATGACGTGGAGGATGATGTGGAAGATGAAGGAGGAGACGATGCCATTCGATTTGAAGTGTATATGGAGGGGATGGATTCATAGTACATTGATTTATCTATGTACTACTTGCTATGGCTCGCTGGACGCCTCTTCTCGTTCATTTACTATGTGCTACTTTGAGTGATGTTCAACCCTGTTAAGCAGCCTAGTACATGTTATCGATGGGATCCTGTAACTCGACTAGCTGGACGGTAGAGACCTTCAAGACGGACTTGTGAACGAAGCGTTGTGCGCCTAAGTGAGGGAAGAGGTCAGAACAACCAACAACCAACACCAAATGACAGCAATATGCGAGTGGTGGTCTTCCTTTGCGTTTCTGGTATTTAATCTCCTCAGGGGGATGTGCTGCACGCCTTCAGGCAGGATGCAGGAGGGAAGGGAAGGGCTTCTGATGGGGAATAGATGCGACTGGGGATGGTATTGACTCCTCTTCAGCCTACCACAGTGGTTAGGAAGAGTCCTGGGATAGAAAAGCGATGATAGATTGATGACAGGGGTGTAACAGCAGTGATGGAGCAACAGGGAAGCAAGGGGACAGTTCCTGCTTCAAGAATGCGATGGACAGTGATGGGATAGAGTGGACAGTGATGCTAGACTGCGCTTCAGCCTAGAGAAATGATCAGATACAAGATATATCTGATAAACAACAATATAGGAGCTTTAGGCCAGCACTGAGTGACCTACAAGTCCAAAGACAGAGATAGAGCTTATAGACAGTGAGGGAGAGTGAATGTGGTCGCTTTATTGAGGGGGAAGCAGACACTTCCTTGCAGCCTTTGGCTGCTGGTTTATATACAGGAGGGGCTGTGGCCCTGTAAGCACAAATGACTAAGTGCTTGGTAAGAAATTGGTAAGAAATTGGTAAGCGATTGATAAGCAGTGTAATCAGGCTGAGTCAAGGGAAAGAGCAAAAACATAGGTAAAAAGGGGTGTATAACCAAGAATATGGAAAAATCATTGCATGGGGCCCAAAAGAGAGGGGGGGAAAGCATGGGATGAGTAGATCGAAGCTAAATGAGCATATGCGATGACATAATGCATATGAATCATAGGGGCATGAGTCATGAATTGATAAGCAGCATGATAAGCATGATTTGAAGGATGATTGGTAAGTGATTGGTAAGGGGAGTAATGGGGATTAGTAATGCCAAGAGGGGATGAATAATGCGCAGCAGAGTGAGTCAGAGTGAGCCAGAGTGACTCTGTGTGACTCAGAAAGAAGGGAAGCACAACCTATGATTTATTGAACTTTAGATCTGGAGATGAGCTTCTGAAGCAGTGCCACTGATGGGAGTGGCTGGGGGATAATAAAAGAATTGATCCGACCAGAAGAGCAGTGTCAGGGGGCCTGGAATGACAAGTAGAGTCACAGCTGGTCACAGAGTGTCACAAATCCCTTGGATTGAGCTTCTGTAGAGCAAAAACACGAAATTTGGTGCTCCCGAAGTGCAGTCTTCCCTTGAGCAGTAAGGGGAAGGTTCTGTACTCTATTAGGACTCCTAAGAAGGGTTCTAGAGCACTGTTTCATTCGTGTTTGTTGCGGGATAGCAGGGAAGAGAATTGCAAGTAGCGGATTTGACGTGTCCAGGGAAGTGAGATGAATGATAGAGGGAGATGAATGTGACAGGACTCTGGGATGAAAGGACCATATGCAGAGGACTCAGGAGACACAGAGACGACCAGGTATGAATTTTCAAGTCTAACGATAGACTTGAGACGACCAAAGTATGTGCGCGACGCAGGACTGACGAGGAGAACGCGCTGACTGAGAACGAGAGGGACTGAGGGAGAAGGCTGGGAAGATATGTACCAGACAGTACACAGGAGCTCAGGGAGAGGCTGTCCCAAGAGCAGGACATAGTTGAGGTCTGCTGCAATAGCGGAGAAACGTTCCAGAGAAAATGTGGACTCCATAGTGAGTGATGAAGCAGGTGTCTGGATTGCGGGTGGAATATCTCCATGGGAAATGAACAGATTTACGTCGGAACTTGACAGGCAGATAGACCATGGTCTAGGCTCCATGATGGTATAGTCACATGATTGATAGCTTCAAAAATGGCGGAGCTATTCAAAATATCAGAATGCTGGCACTGGGCACCTAAATTTGACATTTGGGCGCTAAAAATGATTCTTCCTTTTCTCCTTTGTTTCTCTATTGTTTCTTCTGCTTCTTTGGTTGTTCTGGTATGGGAGTTGGACTGCAGTAGGTTGCATTCCTCTCTCATACTGAAATGATCACCAATCCTTGGATTCTTCTGCTTCTTGGTGGTTCTTGTGCGAGGGATGACTGCCAGACGATGGCATTCATCTCTTGCTCCAGGATAGTCATTCTTGTGCAATAGATGGCTATGACGAGCTTGTATTCATTCTTCGCATAAGGATAGTCTTGACTTTGCATGATATGGATAGCGAGGGCTGTCTGTATCCCTCAAGTCGGGACAATCTTTCAACAGATCTTGGGTGTGCATTCTTCGCATTAGTTTCATCGGCTAACTTTCTCCATGTCCACAGTACCAAACACGTTTGGTGCGTGACAGCGTGATAGCTTGGAGAAGCCAGTTATTCAATGGCAATTCAATGGCGTGTCCTTGGTAGTGGGGACAAGGATGAGATCAACCATGCAGGCTGATACTGGCGTGCGCTGATGCGATTTGAGGAGACCGTGGAGATTAGTACAGCCTGAGCTCGCCGAATGCATACTCACCTATATCACCCTACTATGTACCCCAGTTGCACTGATCTGAGGGAGGCCAGCCATGGGGGCCCACACACTCGGAACTATGTATCTATCTTTGAATCTACTAGTGAATCTGAGTCGTCCTACGAAGTAATCTATTCAAGGCTTCAAGGATTCATACAATATCACTATTGGCAACTTGATGTGCGCACGTGTCAAGACTGGTTCTCCTCGACGATCTTACTAGGAGGTCCAGAGGTGCAGGGAACTAATGAGGAGGTAAGTCCAGACACTAGTAGGTGCTAGTTAGTGCGGAGAGTCAAGTCCGGGTCAAATGAACGAAGTCCGGGCACTAGAGGAGCACAGGGAGTAAGTCCGGGTTTTTGCGGAGTAAGTCTGGACTGCAGGAAAGTGGTCCAGAGTTGAGCGCAGCTTGTCCGGAGCGAAGGACATCCCAGAGGTGGGATAAGTCCTGAGAGGTCTAGCGTTGAGTCTGGGACAGAGGTGGCTTTTGCCCTCGTGCAAGTAGGAGACTTGCTAGGATCAGACATAGGACCAAGGGGATGAGATAGGACAGAGGCTGGAGTTGGCTGGAGTTCAGGTGAACAGATGGATTAGGAGAGCATAGTGGGTAGTACAGAGTGGGGAGTATCTTAGTCGAGATTTGATCTAAGGAAACTACTAGGCCGGAGTATAGTAGTTTATATAGTAAATGAGAACTAGGGTGAGTATATATGGTGACAAGTAAACACCTTAGTTGGGACAAGGGATGGAGCAGAAATGGACAGGAAAATAAAGCAGGTACAGGAAAATAAACCGGAGCGGGAGCAGACATGGGGAACTAGAGATACAGGGACAACGGAGAAAAAGCAGGGACAGTGAAGTAAAGGGAACTAGGTCAGAAGAGGACAGGTAAGGGTTGGAGGTGGACTTAACTAATGTTAAGTCCGGAGCGATGTCCAGGACCGGAGGAAGTGGGACCGGAGGAAGTGCAGGATCAGAGGAAGTGTGAGAGCGGAGGGAGTGCACAGGTGGAGGAAAAGCGGAGTAGCTGGAGGAAGGTCCAGAGTTGGACATGGAAATGTCCAAGGCCATTGGTGGACCTATCAGAGGGAGTGGAGCAGAACAGGAGCAGACCTGAGCTGGAGTTGGATGTACCAGCCGGAGTTGGGCTATGTTGCAGACAAGACCAAGGGAGTGGCTGGACTGAAACCGGAGTAGTGACAAGTGGTAGGTACAGGCTTGACATGGCGGAGTTAGACCACAGATGTGTCTAGAGGAAGACAGGGGTTAGTCCTGAGGTGGAGATGGACGGAGTTGAGCTGGAGTGCAGCTATGAGGCTGGAGATGGCTGGACTAGATCCAGAGTTGTGTCTATGCCTAAGGAGAGGTCAGGCAGGCCAGGGTTAGACTGGAGTTGCGACTGGGAAAAGTATGGATATGACAGCACGTGTGGCTACTGAGTACTGAGTACTGAGCGCTGAAGCGCTGATTAATTGATTGATCAAGCAATCACTGATCAATGTTTCAACCATCGATGCAGAGTCACTGACTCAAGCTTTTGTACAATTTATTGACATCACCTTTCTTTTCTTTCTATCTCACCAATGTTTTGGATTACTTGATGGCTACCGATGGCAATACTAGTTGGATCTCGCAGTCCACAACACCTTCAACTTTGCTTACAGACACATTTGCACCAAGGCGTCCTACCAGCTCATGGAAACACCACACAGATGGTTTCATACCATAGTCGAAGTTCACACCTTCTCCTGTTACCCATTCGTCCCATCCACCCCCTTCCAATGTCATTTCGATCTCTGGCACAACTAGTCCCTAGTTGTGACCAAATTCACTGCCTGCACTAGTACTCCACTGTGCGCCCAGTTCCTGTGTCGCTTCGTAAATGTCATCTTCTTATCTGACCTAGTCCAAATAGCCGGACACGACACAATTGTTGAGGTTTCGTCCGTTGCAGTGTCCTTCCATGTTTCTCACCCAGGCTCTTCAACCTTCTGCTGCAGTGCTGCCACCAAAACCACAATGTAACAGCAACATTGCACGAGAGGTGGGTAACGTGGCCAGCTGTTCTGCATTTCCGGGCCCTGACTCAGGTGCAAACCTAGCTGTTGGTGGGACCCTTGGCGCCCATGCTCGCCAAGTTCTGCCTTCCACCGACTACTACTACTAGTATCAAGCTGACGCTTAATTGAATTGGTGTGCTGTACGTACCCTCAGTGAGTTAGCCAACTTGTCTCACCCAATCAGAGAGCTCACTGATGTATTCAAAAGTGCAGCATAACTGAGGGATACGTTGGTCCTCCAAATTTACCATCCCCCACTGATTCGCTCTTCCCCCAGTTACTTCTACCTTTCCAACAAGGGTGCTTGTGTGCCTTCTGCAGATGGCTCGCACGAAGACAGCCAATGTACCAAAACCGCGCCCACAACTCACTGTGTCACAGAAAGTTGCTCAATGAGAAAAGTTCAGGGCACTCACAGACAATATCAACAATGCACGTGCAGCCTACATGCGTGAGGTACTGGCAATATCCAAAAATCATGGCCGGTATGTTTTCTTACTTTGCTCATGCTATTCCTGACTTTGCTAGGTCTGAACGATGGGTCCGTCACCAACTATACCTTGGCGGCAATGTTAGAACACGGTCACGTCACCCTAACGCTTGGAATGTGTTTGTCCATCAGCGGTTGAATGACATTAACGAAAGTATGTTCTTCCTTCTAGGTTCATTAGTTGGTCTCTAACTAAATTGTACAAGACCTCGCGAAAGGCGAGCGTTGGAAGCTGACGGAGTTTGTCAAGGCACACAAGGGGACTCTATTGTCACACTACTCGATGCTCACCCCTGCTCAGAAGATGGGATACAAAGACGAAGTCACGCAGTTGTGTGCCAAGAAGCAGCAGACCACTCGTGACAATCCAAGGGCTGTTCGGCGTGACATGGAAGCATCCTTTGAAGCTATGGACCAAGAGGTATGCTTGCAATCATCCCTATTGTGCGTGTCTAACCAACAATGAGTAGTGGACCGCACTATGCTACCGCCTAGGTATTGAAGGATTTTACGTTGCTGTTAGAGGAGGTGTGGAAGATCTCAGCAGCCCAAGATTGTTCTTCACAGAGAAAGCAGAGAAATTTACACGTGCTGTCCTTGACCTCGAGCCGCGTCGTATGGCACTCAAGCTAGAAGCTTTTGTCGTCTCTGGGCTTGGTAAAATTTTTAACATATTAAGCTCAAAGCAATAACTTCTGGGTTGTCAGATTCTTGTGCTGCCTTATCCCAAGCGCCTACACACACCCTCAATCAGGTAGTTAGTGAATGCCGTTCCATCATACAAGAAGGACTTGGTAAGCTTCAAATCTTTCCTTACTGCTCGGCCACTCATTCCAAACAACAGCCGTTATCTTTAAAGAGAAATACAACGGCGACAGTAACTTACGGATGAACTACAATAACTACGAGCGTAACATCGTCAAGCGGTATGGGGTTGCCCTAGTTGGCTGGCCTGACAATCTCCTCCCGGTGTCACGCACCAAACAGGTTTGGTACAGTGAACATGGAAGATAACGCCTATATTGAATGATCCTTATGTGAAGGATAAGCACGACGGACCCTCATCGTAGCCATCCATCACACAAGATGACTATCCTGATGCGAGAGATGAATGCCAATGCAGACAGTCATCTATCACACGAGAACCGCCAAGAAGCAGAAGAAACTGAAGGAATAACGTCAATTGTGGTATGAGAAAGGAATGCACACGTCTGCAGTCCAACTCCCATACCAGAACGATCAAAGAAGCCGAAGAATTGATGGAGAAACGAAGGAGAAAGAGAAGAAATGATTTTTAGCGCCCAAATGTCATTTTTAGGCGCCCAGTGCCGGCATTCCGATATTTTGAATAGCTCCGTCGTTTTGAAAAGCTATCAGGCACGTGACTATACCGTCAGAAAGCCTAGAGCGTGGTCTATCTGCTGTCAAGTTCCGACGCAAATCTGTTCATTTCCCACGGAGATATTCCCCCCGCAATCCAGATGTTCGCTTCATCGCTCACTATGGAGTCCGTATTTTCTCTGGATCATTTCTCCACTATTGCTGCAGATCTCCACTATGTCCTGCTCTTAGGACAGCCTCTCCCAGAGTTCCCGTGCATTGCCTGGCACATATCTTCCCAGCCTGCTCCCTCAGTCCCTCTCGTTCTCGGTCAGCGCATTCTCCTCGTCAGTCCTGCGTCAAGGACGTACTTTGGTCATCTTAGGTCTATTGTCAAGCTTGAGAAGTCTTCTCTGGTCGTCTCTGTGTCCCCTGAGCCCTCAGCCTATGGTCCCTTCCTCCCAGATACTTGCCATGTCCATCTTCCTCTGTCGTTTGTCTCACTTCCCTGGATGTGTCGAATTCAATACTCTATCCGCTTCCCTACTTTCAGACGATGTCCCCCAGCACCATGACAGTTATTCCCCCCACTTTATAGTGCTATTAGGAAGAAGAACCCTCTCTCGTTCTTCCCAGAAGAGAGCTCGTCAAGGGAGCCCATGGTTGCGCTTCAGCGGCGCTAGAACACATGCACTATACCTTAGTGTATGCTGACCCCCCCAAAAAAGACCTCTGGACCCCTGGTACCCTTCTTGTGGCTGTTTTGTCTCGGATCAATCCCCCTATTAATCCCAGATCTTCCCCATTGTTGTCCCATCAAATTCCTGATGGTACACAGCCCCCCATCAAACTTCTTAGGCTGTGCATCAATGACTCCTTCTGCTGTGCAGTGACTCATCCCTTGCTTACTGATGCTCTCTTGTCATCAGTATTACTCTATCCCTTTCGCATTTTTGGTATATTACTCAGCTGATGACTCACTCCCTTACCAATCAATCTTGTCATGCAGCTTACTCATTCCTTTACTCAGCAGCTTATTCATGCTTCCTATGCTTACTCATTCCTGCTTATCCCTTGCTTACTGATCGCTTACAAACCCCTTACAAAGCTCTTACCAATCCCTTACCAATCCTGCTTACTCCCTTCTCTTTTTGTACTTTAATGCTGTGCCCCCCCATGTATTTAAACCCCTGGGCCCAGCCCAGTGATAGAGGACCCAATTGCACGAAATTATCCCTCTCTCAGACTCTCTCAGTCAGTATCCCTTCAGTCTTTGAGTCCTTGTAGGCTTCAGTGAAGGTCTAAAGGCTCAATATTGTCAAGTTTATCCAAGTTATTCAAGATCTATTCTTTATACTAGGCTCAAGCGGAGTCTAGGCTTCATACCAGTCAATCTTCCTCGCCTCTGGACATCAGAGGCATCCCTGCCCCTTTGCTGCACCAATCTCTAGGTGTAGTATCGCTGTTTCAGTCTCAGTCAACCCAATCCCCGCTTTGACACTTCCTAGGCCTTAGGAAGAGTCCAGACCCCTATCCCCTTCATCTTCTATTACTCCTGTACCCCAGGAGTATCCTGCATCACCGTCTGCATCACCCTGTTGGTGTAGATCCCCTTCCCCCCTCCTCAGCACATCCTCTCTGGACACCGCGGAGGTAAACCACCACTTGCACATTTTCGTAGTCCTTTGTTGGTGTTGTGTTTGGGTTATTACTCCGACCCAAGTCCACACTTTGACTCACACCGGTCCGAAATCCCTCTTCTGTCGGCGGTCGGGAAGTGCTCCAGCCACTCCTGGATGCCCTGCTCACACAAACCTGCCATTGGATAAGACTCACCGAGGTTCAACTCGCGAAACGCATTGAAGACAACGGTGTGCGTCAGGCCAAGGGGGAGGCTGTCTATAAACCCCGAAAGAAGCGCCAGGTAGCAGCAATCAAGGGTGCTATCCAAGAGAACAATGATGGAGATGGGACTGATGACATTGAGAACAGAGATGAAGCAGACAGTGGAGGCAATGGAGACAACAGAGACAATGGAGAGATTGATGCTTAGCTTGCACTCCCAGTATCAGGCATTTTCTCTTTTACTTACATCTAATACAAATACGCCGTGGTGGCCATAATGTTCAATGCCAGGTCCACGACATTGAATCACATGGTGCAGTGCTGCTGAGATAAGCAAGTCATCTCTTTGACTGTTTCCCCTACAATCTCTTGCTAAGCACCCATCTTATGTCGAGGAGCCACTGCATAATGGCGGAAAAATATCGCAAGTCATTCAATGCACTATCTTTCTTTCCACATATTGCACTGAAAGGGGTTCCCCCCTTGGCTGGGGCAGAACAGGCATTTTCAATCTTGCCCACTGTCAGCCCTGGTGCCATGGTCATGCGGCCCAATGCCTGCCCCCAACCTTTACCCTCAGACGGTTCACTCAATCGTGGTATGGCGTGTAAGACATAACTATATCTTTGCAGCTGATCTTTGCTTTACCAAGTGAAATGCAAGAGAATCCTTGCAATACTTTCTTGGGCTCAACAAGAATCCTTCGTGGTAAGTCAAGTTTATTGTATTTCAAGGGTTTAATGAATATTCGGGACAGTTCGAAGGCGTGTCCTTCAGGGACTATGTTACGGTCCAACTTTTTATCTTATCTAATCGGCGATTAGATGGTGTCTTATCTTATCGTAGTGTACAGCCGTATCTTATCTACCTTAGTCTAGACCTGCGCCTCATGCTGTACACACTGCCTCCCTTGATGTCATTCCGCATAGCCTTAGCTCCACTGTGACATCACTAACATAGCATTGCACAGTACGCAGCCTCGTGGATAGCCTCGCGTAGCCCTCGTGTAGAGTAGTATATATACAGTGCAATCCAGCACCCAGAGGCTCTCCATTCGAGCTCATCTTGGGTCTTTGCCCTAGTTCTCGTATCCTACTTCTTCTCAGAGTCTTAGCGTGTGGTTGGGTCCTTGGTGCTTTCGCCTAGGGTCGTCTCACCTGAGCTCAAATCTAAACCTCTACTTTGCTCTACTACGTGCTCTCCTAGCCTCGTAAGGAAACTATACCCGGACTCCAGGGTTAAGGAGCTTCTCTTTCACATCTTGCGTTTCGTACACGGCCAGCCTTTAGTGCCGTTCCCATAGTGCTTCGGCATTGGGAGTTTTTAGCACCGTATCCTTTACATACTGTACACCAGCCCAGGGTCATGCCTGGTGTCTGAAGGTTGGCGCCCGTTCAAGAGTGGTTCGCAGCCACAAGGCGATTGAGACATAGTTACTCAGTAGTTCCTGCGTCCGTGCAGAGGTAGACCTGTGATCTGCAGCCACTAGCCGTTTGTGTTCTGCATAGCTGTGCCACTGCCCTGACCCGGCGAGAGCGACAGGCGAACAGAATCTTACGCTTAGTTTAGTGGAACACCTGTGGCGATCTAGTCCTGTATAGTGTTACTTCTACGTCACCCCTTACGTTACCACCATACCATACCAGTTCCCCCCGAAGCGCAACAGGAGCGCTTGGCGATTATCTACGGCCCTCGCCCTGTCACCAGTGCTGAGGCGCAAGCAAGGGAGTCGGCAATTGAGGAAGAATATCAGTTCACCAGCGCCGTTGCCGCCTACAGTCGCCTTACCAGCGACTTCGAAGTCAAAGTCCTCCTCGGACTCTTTCGTTCCCTTCCTGTCCCGCCCCTGCCAGACCTCCCTCTCGCACGCCGCCGCACGTTCCGTGCTTCTCGTCTCCGGCCAGTTCAAAACAGGCCTACCCCCTATTCCCGCCTCCACCCCTACTAGTTCTGAGGAATGGCAGACCTGCAGCAACTCCTCGCGCAGCTCGTCCAGGGTCAAATTGACCTCCAGAATCATCTCGTGGCCATTGTGGCTGCACAGCCTCAACCAGCACCGCTGCCACGCAAGAAGGTGGTCGCAGATCCCGGCTCTTTCGATGGCTCTCCCGCCAAGTTCCACGAATGGTGGAGCAAACTCAAGGTCTGGATTGAGATCTCGATGCAGGGGGCCAATGATGCAACAGTCGCGGCTGCTGTCTACTCTCGTCTCACGGGTCCAAAAGCTGGTAGGTGGGCTCAGGTCTGCCTTGACCAGTGCATGGCGGCCCATGCTGTCCTCGCTGCCGCACCCCCGCTCGCCCCTGGAGCAGTCCCCCCTCCACCAGCCTGGCCCACTAGGGCAGAACTCGAGGAGGAGATAGAAGGGTTCTTCCTTCCAGGTAACAACCAGGAATGGGCAAGAGCCCAGCTCTTATGCCTCCGTCAGGGTCCTCGTCAGCGCATCGTCGAGTTCTTAGCGCAGTTCTTAGCGCTCAAGATACAAAGTCAGTGCGTAGATGACTACGCACGAGATCTGCTCGAAAGAGCACTCCAGAGAAAGCTCCTGGAGCAAATCTATCTTCAGGGAATGCGTCGGGACACTTACGCTCGGCTGAGTGTTTTGGCAAGGGAAGTAGGAAGAGCACAGGAGCTCTTCTTAATTAACACAGTCACAATCTCCGGCTCGGTATTACCAGGGCCAAAATTATT
Organism: Scleroderma bovista; assembly: GCA_037178675.1. Lineage (NCBI taxonomy): Eukaryota > Fungi > Basidiomycota > Agaricomycetes > Boletales > Sclerodermataceae > Scleroderma > Scleroderma bovista. Next base: position 4,419 of record JAYMGJ010000039.1, on the reverse strand, counting down.
CGTCTTCAGCTTCAGGCAGTGGCACGCCCATGGACATTGGTGCCACCGACACCACACAGCAAAGGGGTAAAGGGCCCCAATGCTATAACTGCCAATTGTTTGGCCATATCGCACACGAGTGCACAAAACCGCACCGCCCTCGTCGTGGGCAACAACAAGCATGGGCAACGCAAGCCCAGCCGGAGGATGACCGGCTAAATGCAGTCAGAGGAATGACGTTTACAGAAATGCAGGCGTTCTTCCGCGATTTAAAAGATTAGAGAGTGAGGACGTGTCAGGCACCCTCGCTCTTGAATCTTCTTTGGACACTGCCATACGTATTTTGGACTATAGACTATCTTGTGCTATGTCTTCTACTGCCGCTGCAATATTTAAGTTTCATCTAGCTTTGTTACGTAGTAAAATTACAAAAACCCACAAAAAAGTGCCATCTGTAGTCTCTCCTGTTTCTGTTTCTCCTTCTTGCTATTCTGTCTTGTTTGTTGATGGTATGGACTGTGACTCGGACTATACTGTACCTTCTAAGGGGGTCCCTGCAAAGGGCTCGGCGCCGGAAGTAAAATCGAGCATGCTTAATTCCCGATCTAATAAAGACAATCTTTCTTCCCCTTTGGCATCTAAGGAACCGGAAAGTCCCGCCGGCAACTTGGAAGTTTCTCTTGGTTTACGAAGGTCCTTCACAATGGAATGTGAAGTAATGGTGCCGGTCCGCATCCGTGGACCGCTTAACATTATTGAGGTAGACACCCTGCTAGACAGTGGTGCTACTGGCTGCTTTGTAGACAAGAGCTGGGCTCTTGATCGGCGTTTGCAGTTATCTAAGCTGGTGAAACCCGTACCTGTGTTTAATGTAGATGGCACCAGGAACCAGGAGGGTGACATCACACATTATGCGTTGTTGACAGTCGGTATTGGGAAGCATGCTGAAAAGCTGTGGTGCGCTGTCACATGCCTTGGAAAAGTTCCGCTTATCCTCGGCCACACCTGGCTTCAGAAGCATAACCCCGATATAGATTGGGTTACTGGCAAAGTTAATTTAACTTGGTGTCCTCCTGAGTGCAAGTCACTTCTGGAGACACGCTTTGCTAAGTTATTACGAGAGAACGAATCTCAGGAAACTTGGGTGCAAGCATTAAAAGCTCATGAATCGAAGGTCACTATTGATGAGTCGACCCTAGAAGAAGCTCAGAAGCAAGTACCTAAGGAATACTGGGAGTTCTTAGACGTATTTAGTAAAAAGTCGTCAGAGCACATGCCGCTTAGAAAACCTTGGGATCATGGAATTGATCTAAAAGAAGACTTCCCGCCCAAAAAGGGAAGACTTATACCACTCTCTGTTGATGAACAAAAAGAGGTCGAATCGTTCCTAGATGACCAGCTTGCAAAAGGCTACATTTGACCTTCTATTAGTCAGCAGATGTCACCGGTCTTCTTTATCCCCAAGAAGGATGGCAAGAAGCGCATGGTACAGGATTACCGATATGTGAACGACTGGACAATTAAAAATAACTATCCGCTACTGCTTATCTCTCAGCTTGTTGACAAGCTCAAGGGTTGTAAGCTCTTCATGAAGATGGATCTTCGCTGGGGCTATAACAATGTGAGGATTCGCGAAGGCGATGAATGGAAAGCTGCGTTTGTAACGCACAAAGGGGCTTTCGAGCCGTTGGTTATGTATTTCGGTCTCTGTAATTCGCCCGCAACATTTCAGAAAATGATGAACGAAATTTTCCACAATATGTCGGATGTCTGCGTGGTGTACATAGACGATCTTATGATATTTACAGACACAGATGATCAGAAACAACATGATAGGATCGTGCTTGAAGTTTTGAAGCGGTTACGAGATAACGATCTTTATGTCAAACCTGAGAAGTGTCGCTTCAGAGTCACCGAAGTCGATTTCCTCGGAATGATAGTCTCTCGTGATGGAATCAAAATGGACCCTGAAAAGGTTAACACTATTTTAAAGTGGCCTGAGCCAACGAACGTGAAGCAGGTCCGCGCGTTCCTAGGTCTCGGTAATTTCTATAGACGCTTTATAAAAGACTATGCAATCATGGCTAGGCCCATGACAGACTTAACATGTAAAGATACCATATTTAACTTCAGAGAAAAGGAACGTGAAGCGTTTGAAGCTTTGAAAGCTGCCTTTACTCGTGCTCCGGTACTTCAGTACCCCGACCAAGACCGCGAATTCCGCCTGGAAACAGACGTGTATGAATTTGCCGTCGGGGGAGTGATATCCGTGAAGTGCGAAGACGGTGAATTCAGACCCGTCGCGTACATGTCGCACTCTATGACGCCTCCCGAACAAAACTATCCTATTCACGATAAGGAAATGCTGGCCATCATAAAAGCAACTGAGGCCTGGCGCCACTATCTCGAAGCCACTCCTTACGCTTTCGAGATCTACACGGACCATCATAATTTAACGTATTTCACGAAGTCGCAGAATCTCTCTAAGCGCCAAGCGCGCTGGCAAATGTGGATGACGCGCTTCAATTACTCGTTAATCTATAAGAAAGGAACTCAGATGCACGTTGCAGATCCGCTTAGTAGGCAATCGGACCATTATGTATCCAGTTCAGAAGATAACAAGGACCAGGTCCTGTTAAATCTGGTATCTATTAAACTGATCGACGTCACTGATCAGTCTTACGAAGAGCGTCAGTCGCTCATTACGAACTTTCATGACGCCCCTGTTGCTGGGCATAAAGGAGTAAAAGCCACTTACAACGCGCTCAGGAAGCACTATTCCTGGAAAGGAATGAAAGAACAGATTCAAACCTACGTAAAGCACTGTCAAAAGTGTCAACAGTCCAAGGTGTCGAATCAGAAAACTTCTGGAAGCCTTCTCCCTCTTCCTGTCCCTAGTGGCCCGTGGCTCGACGTCACTATGGACTTTACCGAGATGCCAGAATCCCTTGGTTATAATTATATCCTGGTTGTGGTTGATCGGTTCTCCAAGGAGGCGGTGTTTGTGCCTTGCACAAAGGAGGAAACCGCTTTGTCAACCACTGAGTTATTTAGAGATCATGTCTGGTGTCAGCATGGACTCCCGTCTTCTGTTGTGTCTGACCGAGGATCGGTCTTTGCGAGCAACTTCTTGGGGGAGTTGTACAGACTTTTAGGCATAAAAAGAAAAATGTCTATGGCATTTCACCCTCAAACTGATGGTCAAACGGAGCGGTTGAACCGCAAAATTAATCAGTACCTCCGAACCTACGTAAATGATCGACAGAACGAATGGGCCAAATGGATCAAAATTGCCCAGTTTGTCTGGAACAACACGGTCTCGGAAGTAACCACTGATTCACCGTTCGGAATCACCCGGAGTTATTCCCCTCGTATGGGTATAGAGCCTGTGGACACAGTAGCTCCAGCAGCTAAGGACTTTGCCGCCATATTTAATAAAGTCGTTGAGTTTTCTGAGAAGGCAAAACGCAATATGAAGCTTCAGGCAGATAAGCATAGAAATCCTGCCCCGGACTATGTTGTGGGTCAGCAAGTCTGGCTCTCTACGGACAACCTTCGTATGTTAAATCGTGCTTCTAAGAAGCTCACGGAAAAATGGATTGGCCCCTATGAGGTCACTCGTGTAACTCCGAATGCGGTTGAGCTTAAGCTCCCGAAAACTCTTCGGATTCACCCGGTTGTGAATGTGTCGCGAGTGAAACCTTATTTAGGACCTCTCCCTGGTCAACCCGTGCCTTGGCCTGGTCCGATACATGTTTCTGAAGAACGCGATGAAGAATACGAAGTAGACTATATAGTTGCTTCTTGTATTTATAAAAAACAGCTCCAGTACCTAGTGCACTGGAAAGGGTATGAAGAACATGAGAGAACTTGGGAACCCTCGTCAAACTTAAAAAATTCTCCTCTGGTAGTCGAGCGCTTTTATTGGGAAAACCCCTCTGCTCCTCGGAAGCTTCGTATGGCTCAAGTGGACTTTGACTCGTTATTTAGTTGTATCCCCGAAAACCTTACGGTTTGCGACGCTCAGTTTTGCAGTCTGGAATCCTGCACCTGAGGGGGGAGTAGTGTAACGCTCCAACTTTTTATCTTATCTAATCGGTGATTAGATGGCGTCTTATCTTATCATAGTGTACAGCCGTATCTTATCTACCTTAGTCTAGACCTGCGCCTCATGCTGTACACACTGCCTCCCTTGATGTCATTCCGCATAGCCTTAGCTCCACTGTGACATCACTAACATAGCATTGCACAGTACGCAGCCTCGTGGATAGCCTCGCGTAGCCCTCGTGTAGAGTAGTATATATACAGTGCAATCCAGCACCCAGAGGCTCTCCATTCGAGCTCATCTTGGGTCTTTGCCCTAGTTCTCGTATCCTACTTCTTCTCAGAGTCTTAGCGTGTGGTTGGGTCCTTGGTGCTTTCGCCTAGGGTCATCTCAGA